>JADGIL010004275.1:0-11238 GCA_020352625.1 Cactoblastis cactorum | reverse complement strand
TTTACAGGCCGGCAACGCTTCTAACGCCCATAGACTACTGTAACCCCGCGGGTGTTGCAGTAGTCTATGGGCGGCGGTGATCACTTAACATCTCGTGAGCCGCCTGCTCGTTTGCCTCCATCTGACATAAAAAAAAAACCTCGTTCGTCTCACTGCTAAGTAAATGAGAATGGAAATATTTATTCAGAATTTGGACCTTCACAGGTAATTTTTAACGTCAATATTTAATAAACATTTACATTTATCTTAATCAAGCTACAGACTACCAGCATTTCTTAACGACCACTACTGAGAAGAAATACCGAAAGAAACTTGATTCCTATTGTGACAGAAGGGCTTAAATTATCAATTTATTTTTTAACGCCTCCCCTATCCCCCTTTTTAATAGGTACTAAAGAACTAGTCCATAAAATTTCTTTCTTCCAACGCTGTTATGGTCTACTCTACAGGATTATCTTAAAAATAAAACAAAATAATATAATTTTGAAGAATTTATTTAGAAACTTAGCGCCTAACGTTTATCCTGAAGATACATAAACATAAACAAAATTAGTGCAATACGTTAATTAAAACGTAAGAAAATTGCCCAAGTGTTTTATCGGACTGATATTCGAAATTTTGATAGCACCGACTTTACCCGAATATAAAAGTACTTAATTACAAAACTAAATATATAATTATTTGCAAATAAGTGAAACATCTTAAAAAATAACAATGAAACGTGAAAGCGGACGGATAAGATGAGATAAAATATGCAAATTCCGCGTTTCTCCGCTCATTACTCTTGTATCGACAGATGGTACCTATATCAAAAACGTTGTACAATGCCTATAAAAGGTGGAATATATTAGGTACTCCTTCATAGTTGACCCAATCGCATTTGCAACTTTATGGACTGTGGAGTTTGAAAGTGACGGTACGGCATGAACTTAGGTCACTGTTTATTTGCCCTTTATTCCTAAAGTACAACACACCAGTCAAGAGAGTTCGAAACGAGCTTCGTAGGGATAACGCGAAATTATCAAAACACGTGGGCAAGTTTCTTTTACAGTGACAGGACGCCAGTTTTTTAGTTCCAGACGCTGACAAGAAATTAGGTAAATAATTATACTATTAAAAGTCTGAGAAAATTATGATGCGAACTCAGTTTGGGGTATATGCCCTTTTAAAGTAATTTATGCTTATATTGTTTGAAAAAAATTAGAATAAAATCTTCATTATATTTTTGTAAGAGTAGTTTTTTACTCAATATTTTTGTGAACGCCTGCCTAAATTCATTAGCAAAGTTGGTAATGTGCTTTCAGTTTCTAATTTCGAATAGGCGTTACTAGATGGAAATAATTTTATTATTCGCATATTATGGCAAACCAAAAATAAAAGTGTTAAAATCTTTTCAAAAATTAGACATAAATATCGTACACAAGTAACACAAGATATATCAATACTACTGACACTGTTAAACTAACATTACAGAGGGTGTTCACTGAGTAAACATGAATTTTGTAATTGAAATGAAGAGGCTTTATTATTATTATATCTTGTAAATAAACCGTTTCTTTTTTGACGAAGTAGTATTAAGTATTCAAGAGATGTTTAGATATGCTTAAAGTAAGTCCCTGTTTAAAGAGTATAGCTCAAAGAACCAGCCGAAGCTGAGACAGATATGCTACTAGACACCAAGATTATCTTAACATGTTACTAATATTATTTATTCTATCACTATCGTTGCCACTGGCGGTGAATCATATCTAAAATTTATTTCAATATTGAAAACACATTTATTTAAAGATAAAATTATATTACCAATAAAAGAAAGTGAACAGAACACAAAAATTAATTTCGATAAGTACATTAATGTTAAAATTGAAAATACCTCCTCCTCCTAGTGTTGTCTTGATCCACCAGAACCAAAAAAGGTGCCATTGATAAAATTTTTGGTAACTTACCTACTAAAAAAAAAAGAGATAACTTATTTTGTACAAATTTCGTCGCCAGATAACGTAGTCCGCCATGGAAACGGTATTGATAGAATATTAATCTACGTATTATATATTTATTATTATTATTTTTACAACATCAGGGGAATCGGCTCTTGCGACCGATAAGCGAGGGGACAACAACTGGCAAAACGGACGAAACATTACACTTTAATTAAACATGATCGGGCCCATCTTTAACGTGGTGATACATTCCCCCTAATGAACTCCTCCTCCTCTGATCCTCACTCTATTCAAACGTAAACCATAACACCACTCCAAAGACGGACCATGGCGGTTTGTAAAACTTTACAAACGCTTCATTAATTTAGACGAAGTCAGTGTTTTATATGCTTTTTATGTTGTTAGTGGACTGGATTGCTGGCTGGCTCGAGATGTTCAACTAGGCTATATTTGCTCGTAGTACTAAGTATTTAGTAAGATGTCACTTATCATTGGAAAGTCGCGATTTAATTTATTCTTAATAAATTCAAATTCCATCAACAAGTATACGTAGGTGGTTTAAATATTTATGGAATTCTATTACAAAAAATTAAAAGCTTTAAATAATTATAACAATAATTTTTCTAGAAGTTGTCAGTTGGTTGTCAAAAGCGTTGCATAATAAGCGTTTAAAATTTTGTCGAAAGCAAATTATCGCCAATCTCTACGATGTATAATTAAATTTCATTAGACGTAAAATGAAAAGGGCTACGGATACTGGATGCAAAAATCAAATGAAGACCATCTACCCCGCGTGACCCGCGAGACTAAATGAAACAATGAGCGATGCGGACATCCCCACGGACAGTTGCCAAGTAAGTAATTATAATGAGCGTTTGTCAATTTTTACAATAGAGATGGTACAAGTGAGTAATTTTATGTACGTTTAATCGTAATATATACTTAATTGCTAACATCAAAAGTAGTATGAAAGCGTACGGTCGATAAGATATACATAATGTAATTTAACGTAATTTGAAAACGCGTGAGAAACTCAGCCCAAAATCGGCAAATAATTCACGCCTGCCTCTTACTCTGAAGTTTCCTTTAACTAGGTATTCCTCGATTTGAATCCAGACCCCTGGTAGCAAACAGCGCTAAGTTAATGTCAAGCCAAATTGGACTCTCAATCATAAAAATTAAAGCTTCATAAGTACGATGTTGTAACCTATCGCAATTTCAAATTTAGACCCTCAACAAAGGGTACTAACCAGCCAATTGACGAATTTATCTAATTAACTTAGTTTTTCTTTAATAAACAGTCCATCTCCCTCCTATTAACTACCAGGTACACCTATTACGCCAAAAACGTAACTATTACGCCAAAAAACGTTAAGAGGCACTCGTTTCCTTAGCAAATTTTGAATTTCACTTAACTTAACACTTAACCCTCTTTCAGAATTACTTTTGCAATTATTAAATGTATTAAATTATAATAAAAATATCAGGAAGAATGTATTTCAGTACAATACACAAATGACGATCGTGAAAACACTGCTGTAATCTCGTTACGGCTAAGCATTTGATACTCCGTATCGTATGGTTTGTATTCATAGAAAGAAAACTGACGTAGAAAAAAACTATACAATAAATTTTGGAGCAAACTTTTACCTAAATATTACTTTCTGTATGTTTCTCTTGCCACATATCTAATAGGTTGGAGAAAAAGTTCCATCGCATTGTTTATAAAAATTCAAAACATTTTATAATAAAGTTTATTTAAAATTTAAATAAAGTCAGTCATCTTCAGTTCTTTTACGTCGTAACACGCATCCATTTTATCCGAAACAGGACGACCGGAGCGACGTGCATCTTTGACATCAAAATTTCCGGACTGAAAATGCCGGGCATAAACCAAACTTGTGCTGCTCGCACAGAAACTGCACTAGGTCCATAAACGTCACATGTTTGAGACGTTTATGGACCTAGTGCAAATGCAACGCAAGACGCGAAAAAAATATTGTGTCACAATTCTTTTTCGAAGCTTGCGTTGCATTTTCACCTATTTTTGTAATAAAATTTTAAAATGTATCAAATTTATTACATTCATTCATTTTAACAGTAAGCAAAATGAAAATCAGACATTTTCCTAATTAGAATTCGGAGTTTTTTTTTCTTTTAATTTAAACTTTTTAGTGCTACCAATGCCAGAAATATTTTATTAAGAGTATATGCGAAAAAAACTTTCCCCCCAACCTAATATAACTGCATATGGCAAAAACAAGAATATGATTCTTTTTCAAAAGTATTTCTGAAAGAGATACCGACAGTTTAAATAAACAGAAACCGTATAATGTTTTAAGTCAATCAAAATTAAGTATTACGGAAATTCTCGACTATAAAATAATGATTTTTGTTTCGAATAATAAGAGTATTTAATGCGACATCAATGACTACTACAACTCTAAAACATGAATTTACTCGCTACGATTATATCATACGGTTAATTGAATAAAATTGTCATGAAATTCGAAATTTTGCCATCTACATATGTATCTTCGCCTAATACACCCTGAACATCTATATATCTAATGCACAAACATCAATATAATGTGAATAATATATATGGATTATTAAATAACTGTGGCGATATATACCCGCCAATGCACGGCCTATATGCAATCAAAGTCAAAGCAGGTGGCGCTAGTGAGCGTATGTGTCAAATCATTCATGTTTATCGTCCTTCATCGCAAACTCCGTCAATCCCCATATTTATAGCTTTCTATAAACATCGTATTCTCCAGTAACTGTCATAATATCCGGTGTCTTACCTATCTAACATATTCAATATTTCTACATCTCTCTTAAATACTCCGAAAATATCTAACGGTTCTTTTCGGTTCTTAACGGTTTAAATCAGTCGCTTTTGCAACGATACTGGACACAATAGGTAACAAACGAGATAGTGCATTAGGTCATGATCACGTGTCGTGTAGTGACCAACTGTTTTTGAAAGACAATGAATTAAACAAAACCAAAGTGACCAACACAATGAAAATTAAGCATTCGATGATCTACTTTAAGCCTTCACTCTTCGGCTGTAGGTCCGAAAGAGAATCCTCAGCTAGAGAAAAAATGTATACGCAGACATGTTTTCTCATGTTGAGAATAGAACTGACGACCTCCAGCCTGGTTGACCAATACACCACAAAGGTAGTGTTTTGCGACGTATATGTTATTAAAGAAGACACATTATAAAAGTCGCGTTTTGTGAATTAAAGTGTACGGTCATGGACTTTTGGTGGTTCTAAATTTAGAAATATTATTAAATTCAAAATATTGAGAAATATTTATGATCTACTATAGCTAATTAATATTTTTGCACGGCTATACTCACGTTCATTTTTAGTCGGTCACGCCGACGACCGTTTCGACCTATTCAGGGCGAGTTGAGTGCACAAGGAACAGCCGCGCCGCGACGTTCCTAGTACTCGCCCTGAAGATGGTCTTCTGAATAGGTCGAAACGGTCGTCGGCGTCACCGACTAAAAATGAACGTGAGTATAGCCGTGCAAAGATTAAGATTAATTATGTCTTCTCGCGTAACTTTCAATGATATAACTACTATAGCTAGTTGATTAAATATTTTTCTTGAACTTCATACTTATTTTTAAAATCTAATATAATCACAATTTAAATCATTTAGGCTAGCCTGATGTGAGACAAATAAATAATTTTGTCTTAACCTAGTTGAAAACATTATACACCATACGAATGTGTCCCTCGGCACTTATTATTAGATAATCACTTTTATCGTAACAATATAACACTACTAAATGTTCTTTTTCATAATTGCTACATCTTTCCTAGTCAGCGCACTTTAAAACTTAAATAAACATTTGAGGTCCTGATCCAGGTCCTTGAAAATTTCGACGCTGTAAATTGTAATAATATAAAGTAATACAATAATATATTTTGAATTCTTAATGTCCAGAAATAAATCAAAATTCTAAAACAGTACAATGAACTTGCAACATGGAAGAATGTGATGGTGTGTTTTTTTAAAAAAGTTTCGTTTAAAAAAGAAACTCTAAAGAAACCAATGACAAAATTATATCAACATTTCAGTCCAGGCAACGTGTCTAAATCAGAGTATGTCATAGGTCGTATTGACAAGTTTAGAAGCCCTGTGAATGCCGGCAGATTCCGCAGCCCAGCGCGAACTCCTCGCCTGTGGGGGGGTGCTGCACGCGCAGGGGGCACTCATCTGCGGAGCCAGGTAGCTGCTCGCCTTTCGGTCCTGAAAACCCATTGGATGTCTTTAATCCATTCTGTTGTGACTTTTTTAATGAAAGAGGGAGGCAAACGAGCAGACGGGTCACGTGATGTTAGTGATCACCGCCGCCCACAGAGACTTGCAACACCCGGGGGGTCACAAAGGCGTTTTCTATGATTAAAACTACTAGAACTACATATCAATTTAGTGCTTTTAAAAGAGTGTGTAAATATTTTTTTATTATTGTTCTATAAGCTGTGACATTTAGTTCGGCTGGGCGGCTGCTTGCCAACTCAGTGGAAAAAAAGTTTTATTCAACATTAAAAAACCAACTCACCGGCAGGGCATTGGGGTAGCAAGTGCCGTGGAATATTTGTTACCCGTTGGAAGTCGTCGTGGCAAGCGTTGCAAAAGTGAGATGTGCCGAAACAGAAGAACACCGCCACCTATAGGATGTAAAATGAATTAATCAGTGAGTAATTGGTCGAAGTAGAAGTACATTTTATTTTTGCTGAGAACTCAACGAGTCATCTAATGATAGCAATGACGCTCGTATTGTTGATATCGTGACGTATGCTGAGTGGAAACTGTATAGTTCCAAACAAAAAAATATTTTATTATTTATTTTTTTCCATCCAGTTCGGTAGTTTAAGTGTGATGTATGTACAGACAGACAATTTTTTAAAAACAATTGTTTTGGCTCTTATAGGTCATATAAAGAGCCCCTATATATGTTTTTCTTAAATATCTCCCATGTACAAACAAAGCTCAGTTACAATTTTTTTATATGTATAGATAAATAAATAAAGCCTTTATTTCTGATAACAATTATTTTCATTTCACTAAATTTAGCGAAATATGTATAGGCATGTTGTAGCTGACGAGCGGCTCACCGAGCAGCAGTAGCGGCACTTGTACTCGAGGAAGTCGCCGCCGTGCTTGGGGCAGGTGCGCGCGCCCGTCACGTCGCTGCACGCGCCGCACACCAGCTCGGCCGGCTCCCACTGCGCGTTCGCCTCCGCCTCGCAGCGCGCGAGCCCGCCGAAGTACGCCTGATCAAACGAATATTGGTCTCTTTACGTACATGATAGCGCGCAAACAATTTATTAATTTAGTACACTTGTCATTTTATAATTGACTAGCTGATGCCCGCGACTTCGTCCGGCAACTTAAGAGCGACTGCACCAAATTGAAAGATTCTTTTTTTATGTGTTCCTTATTTCCTTAAGGTTTTTTATATAAGAAAATTTATAAATAAAAAGGACAAAGAGTTTATATAAAAAAATATGGCGGTACGAAGTTCGCCGGGTCAGCTATTAGATAACAATTATGTAACCTTTTCGCATTTATGGCAGAGGTAGTAAGCGTATCTGTCCATGGCGTAGACGGCGAGGTCCTGCGGGGGCTGCTTGCTGCCGCCCGGCCCCGCCGCGCCCTCGTACTCCAGCCGCATGAGCGCCTTGCGCTGCACCTCTTCCTGCAGCCGCTTGATCGGTATCAGCAGATCTTCCAGCGTCCAGTGCTCCATGTCATCCTGCATTCATTAATGTTGAAATTAAGGCACTGAGATTCAATTTATATTAGTTTATTAATATCAGAGCGTACCGTTACACATAGACGTTCCACAGAGTAGAGAGAACAATCTTCATAGATAAAAAACATCTATAAGAAGGAACAAATTTTTCTATTTTACAATTAATTTGCTTGATGACGTTGATTTTTGTAAGAGCTATATTCATACACATTTTTATCTCATAATTATTTTGCGATGTAACAGAAGCCACATTCTATTAATACTAGCTCCTTATATCTGAAAAAGCTAGTACATACATGTGACCTAACAATTCTTTTCATATGTAATCTTTTTTGTACACTAACCCTAAATTATTTATATGATTTTGATACGTCACAGCTCTAAGACACTAACAAGTCTGTAATAAATATTTTTGCTGCATTAGATCTACCTTGCAAATGGGGCACTGCGCGAAAGAGAAGGTGATCCTGGGCCCGATCCATTTGCTGTTGAGGACCTTCTTGCAGCAGTGCAGATGGAACACGTGGCCGCATTTTAACTACAGATAAAAAAAATAATTTTAAATGGTTTAGTTGTTTTCATTTCGTAATGTAAAAAGTACATAAGTTCAGACATGAACCCTGTAGGAGAACAGCAAAATAAAATTAAAAATTAAGTTAGACTCTGACCTGTATAGAGGGCGCCGCCTGAAGCGGGTCGGTGAAGCAGATCATGCACATGTCGTCGGCGTCCTGCCGCAGCGTTTTGCCCGCGCAGCCGAACAGACACGGCAGGCACTCTGGCTCGCAGCGCACGCCGCCGCACGCGTGCCCGCAACTTAGCACGCGGTTGCACGCTTCGCGGCCGTGCTCCTGCGGATGACAATCACGACACCAGTCAACTATGAGCTTGAGCAACTTTCAAGTTCGCGACAAAACATTTTTATAATTTATATTGCTTTATAACTTTGTTATTTCAAATTTAAAAACACATATTTAAACCGTGTATCAGAATACATTGCAACAGCAACCAGAGACGTAAAATAATTATGTATAGTATTTACGACTTCACTCGTTTTCTATTGTCATTCGTTTATTTAACTTGTCACACGCATTAACGAAAGTCTTAAAATATACATTAATAAAAACCATACAATTTTCTAATTGAATGTTTTTCTATGTACATTTACTATAAAATGTAGTATCGTTGAGTTAGTATCCCATAACAAGTCTCGAACGTACTTTGGGGATAACTCAATCTGTGTCAATTGACAACATTACATTTTTCAGAACCCTTAAAATAAAAAATACCGTTTCTCGATTATCGTTCCCTGTAAAAAATATACATTTCAGTTTTTCTTTGAAGAAAAAAAATACTGAAATATTCATTGTGACGTCACAATTACTGTCCACACTAAACTTATGTCTTTTGGCTAGTAAGAACTAGGTCCAGAGTCGTAAAAGAATGTAAAAAAAAACATTACAAGCGGCAACGTGACAACAAGTTGCAGATGTCGGTGTTTCATATTTTTCCAAAACCAGGCACTGTTTCTTTTCATATAAGACCGTTTTCGTGACGTCACAAAGAGCCAGAATAAAAACAATAAAATTTAATATGAAAACTTGCATATTTTGAAAAATAAAAAAATATGATTACCTTATTTTTGTTTCTAGTTTCATATAACATCAAAAAATTTATAGGTGAAAAAAATGAAATGTTGTCAATTGTCTCTACACATATAACTTAAACTACTCAATGTGCTGCAGCAAGGCAAAATGGCGACAATTCATGTGCCTTCTGCACGTTTTCACCGAGTTTCAGTCATCATTGTAATATTTGTAAGCCGTACTTGACACTGTGGGTCGGAGCACACGTTGCCAATGGCGAGCAAGCCGGTGGCCGCCCGTGTGCCGCAGAAGCGGCAAGTGCCGGCGCCGCCGCCGCCCGTCGACGCCCCCTCCATCGGGTCTATGCCGGAATCGAGACCGCGGAACTCCGCCAAGCCCTTCAGCGTCCGGCGGTCCACCAGCAGCAGTAGCCAGAAAAGCTTGGCGCGTCCGCAACCCTCATGTATGTCGATGCGAATCGCGCTTTCTTCTTCTTTGCATACCTTTATTATACATTAAATATGAATCTCATATACGGATATTAAGTGGATGATGAATGAGTTACTGTTTCCAATTTAATTGTATTTTTACCTATATGAACAAAATGAACCTAAACTTACTTGGATAAAGTCAACCAACCTTAATCTATTCACGATTGATCTAACTAAATGACGACTAACGAATACGAGAAACGAGACTTAAAAGGCTTGAAATTATAAAGCTTTTTAAGTCTCGTATACTCGTAATCTGACCATACTTAACTTCAAATAAATAATAATTTAAGGTTTTTGTACAAAATGTCATAATAATAATAATTTATTGCATAGTCATGCCTGTCGTTGATGTGTTCTGGCAGATCTGTTGAGATGCAGGAATCGGTCGCATTCTGCACACAGCGGGCCGCAGGTTCCACAGTCTACCACCGCGATGGTGGCGCCATCGTCGTGGTTTGAACAGAACGTACGCACTTCTGGTATATTTGACCTAGATTCTTGATCCGTCCCGTTTATACTGTGGGAACAATTCTTATACTTAGTTTTACGTGTTACTCTTTTAGGGAACTGAAAAAAGGTTTGAGCAGGAAGACCAACTCGAATTAAAAAAAAACACACACAATTAAAACAGCAAAAGCTATTGACATAAATGCTAGTTTTGATAAAGCTATAATGAAACAAGCAAGCCTTCTAAAATTGAAACCAAATGCGATCATTAAAAAAGCAATAGCACTCACACGTCAACGTAGGTCTGCTCGCAGACGCAGAGGGCGGCCAAGGCGAGCCACATCTCGGGCGCGGCGAGGCAGGCCGCCGGCACGCGCGACTCCTCGCTCAGCTGCGACAGCTGGCCGACGTAGTTGGCCAGCGCTGCCCGCGTTTCCGGCCCCCACCCTCGCGATAGCTTGTCCTGGTGGGGCAGGAAAGGGGAGAGAATTCTTTAGGAGTAGTATGTACATATATTAGGATTGTATAAGTAGAGTCTTAACACAACACGCATCGGATTAAATCGACGCATTCTCACATGGCGATCCTGTCAGGACAGGGTAGGTGAATTAAACGACTGTTGTGGTAAGAGGGATTGTCTAGTATAAATAAGTGATCAAATAAAAGGTGTCTTACCGTAAGACACTTTTTATTTGCTCATTTACACAAGACATTACCATATTATTACTACACTACTGCTATTATACATACTATTATCACAGATAATATAATACTAGCGTACAGATAGCCCATTTCATACAAAGAAACGCGACCGCCGTAATTACGTCATTTCTTCGGCATATTCGGCGTATTTTTCTAAAGTGGCTGAGACCTATTTGTTTCACTCAAGTCGCCCCTAGATGGTGCTAGCAGCGATGAGTCGCTAGCAGATAAATTTTCTACACGTCTAAATATATTTTGCTTTATATTATATATTTGCATTA
>JADGIL010004257.1:1656-22018 GCA_020352625.1 Cactoblastis cactorum | reverse complement strand
ACATTCTAAAAATAATAGTCTTGACTTCTCTAGGTCCTATAAAGAGCCTCTATAAATTTTATTCTTAAATATCTCCCATGTACAGACATAGCTCAATTGCCATTTTATGATATGTAGAGATCTTAAAACAATTTCATGTTTCAGAAATGGCTTGGCTATATGGTTATCTGCTATGCTGATAGTATACATGTATACCTCTAGAGATAGTATATATAGAAGTATGCATGAGTAAAATA
Source organism: Cactoblastis cactorum (assembly GCA_020352625.1). Classification (NCBI taxonomy): domain Eukaryota; kingdom Metazoa; phylum Arthropoda; class Insecta; order Lepidoptera; family Pyralidae; genus Cactoblastis; species Cactoblastis cactorum. Next base: position 21,782 of record JADGIL010004257.1, on the reverse strand, counting down.
AATTTAATAACGACTTTAAAAAATGTCTCAATTTGATCTTTATGTGCGTTTGTTTGTCCGCGATTATCTCGCTAAACCGATTTAGACGCTGTTTTTAGAAAAGTATTTGTTAAACTTATGAGAAGTTTTGGTATTTTAATCGATCGACTAAAATAGGAGGTTGTCTGTTGTACACGTATGCAATGCAAATATGTTTATTATAATAAGTTTCTTAGTTATTTCTTAGTTTTTTCTTCTTATTATTTATTAGTTTTTTCTCTATTGCGGCAAGATTAGGATTCAAATGCTCTGTCTTGAGACTAGAAGGACTCGAATTATAGATAAATATTATAAACTATTACATTATCTTAACCACCTTTGAAGTTTGATCAGATATTGATCTGTCCTAATTTTTTTATGAAACAACTTAATAACATATTAATAAGCTTAATTGAGATTTTATATTTGACATAAAATACTGCAACTCCTTATGCGTTTGTTTCACATTCGACTGACACGCCTATTTATGTACGTGAATATTTATTATTTATGTGCATGTATGAACTTTGAGATCAAAATTAAAAACTAACGAACAATACTCTAAGAATATTACAGATGTTACATTATTTAAATAATTAAGAATTATAAGATTACGTTGGTACTTGTAGAATTATTTTCTTGAATATTCAAATGTTTATAGGTAAGTAGTTGATAGGTAGTAGGTTTGTTAATAAAATGTTACATTATATAAAATTAACCCATAATACGAAGTGCCTATCTACAGTCCTTGTAACTGAAATATATAGACAATAGCGGTAACCGCCGGCTGTAAATGTTCATTGAATCGTATGATAGAGTGCAGGGTGCAACGCTACGCTCGTGTCGCCAGATTAATTGAGTGCCATCGCGCTCCGCAAAAACCTCTTAACAAACAAATGGGATACAATTACCCCGGCCCGGGAATCTCTGCGGTCCATTCTGAACCCCATTCATATGCACTTGAGCATTTCTTAGGTTTTTTTTTGTTAGGTACTTTATCTTGTCGTAGGTGGTATAGGCGCGGGACGGGCGCGGAGTGCGGCGCGCGGCGGGGGGTCGCGCGGCCTCTCGCCTCGCGTTTAGTACAGCGCTCACCGAGTGTCGGACGCTCGACTTCGCAGTCGGCGACATTTAGTATTATTCGTTTATTTTCTTTTCTATTCATTTAATTTCACGCATAGACCTCTCAGCTTTATAATCATGAGAAGTATTATCCCCGTATGAGTTGTCGGTGTTTGCAGTGTTTACCTGAATTTTATTTTGACAGTGTCACGTTCACGTGCGGAATCAAATTATTACCGGTTCCGGAGTTTTCAAGTGTTTATAATACATACACGGCCTTCGCACGGCAGGTAGAGCCGGCGGATCGTCAGTAAGGTTAGGCAGTGTCGTTTCTGAAGAAGAATTCTCGTGTGAACGACTAGATTGGTGCTAACGCAGTGTCGGGAAAGTTCGGATCGCTTCCAATAGGATTCTGGTGGGAAACTAGTGTGCAGTGCGTGTGCCGGTAGTGTTCGGTGGTGCTCCTAACTTAAACATAACCTTATTTTGAAAGGGGCGCGTGTTGGCTGGGCATGCGCAGTCGGAATCATCAGAATTATTAATAAGTGGACGATAATTTTATAAACAAACACAGAATCGTGTGTTGCGTGGTGTCGCGTTGCTAATCAGAGGCGCACGAGTCGGCCTCAGAGCCCCGCCATTGGAGTTCGTTTACTTTTGGATTTTGAATCCAGGATTCCGTTCACCTGTGGGATTTCTGTTTGACCTGCGCGCGCACGCGAATTATTTTTAAGGTAGGTAAGTCCTGTTGTTTGCAACTATGTGTAGCCCGTTAGATGCTTATGGAAATTACCTGTGATCTACCTGGCCAAATTATTACAGAAATTACGTGTTTAAAACTAGCTTATTTAACAACTTTAATGTAAGATTAGAAATATAGATGCACGTAGGTACTTGGTACCTACAACCACCTTACCTTTTTGTTGGTTAAAAGTAGGTATTTTTCGGATAGTATTTTGTTTGAAAAACTAGATGTCAGTTAACATATAGGTACTTACCTAAATGACGAATCATTGTTATATTCAAAATTTATTTGACATAGGTAATTTATATTGGTAGAGCTACGCGATTGTTTTAATTTGCTATAAGGTATTTAATAGTTTTTTTTTCTAGGACATCAGAAGGCATCCCATAGAAAGCACCGGCCACATTATTGCTATAGGTAGGTATATACCTACCTGTAGTGTTCTTATATAAGTTGCTGCGAAGTTTATGTGGCTATCTTCCTATCTACCTATTATTCATTCCTAATAATAATTGACCTTAAAATTTTGTACCTTTAGCTTAAGCTAGCTAATACCTTCATCTATTACGACTGTGATAGGTCGGTACTGTATCTTTAAATACTTACAAACAACCGTTAGTGTGTTCTTCAACCTTCATTAGACATGGCTGCTATAATAAAGTTGAATTTTCAAAATGAAAAACTTGACACTACACACTACGCAGTCTCCTTGTAAGAATAAATCTAATAAGATAGGAAGTTGAATCTAATTTCATGTGACTTGAGGTCAGTGATGCCGCTGACTATATATTGGTTTGCCGTACACAAGGAAAAGAATTGCCGTAAAAATGACGTACATAGCATGTTTAATGCCCGAATGACCGTATTTTTTAGGTGAACTGATCACCAAATGTCCTTATTTTTTAAGGGTGAACTATGGCTTGTTAAAATACCCAAATGAGCTTTTTTTTAGATGAACTCACCACCAAATAACTATTTTATTTTACGATGGCGGGTTTTTAAATTTGGCTATCATGAGACGATTTTTTCGTTTTGTAGTGCCATGATTGCCGCATTTTATTGTACGGTAATTCTCACACGGCCTTATGTCGTACAATCTTCTTGTTAAGAGCCTAATTTAGGGATGGCGATTCTTTCCAAAAAAGATCGATTTTTAAATCGATTCGAATCGAAGTCTAATAAATCGTAACACAAAAAAATCAAGGTGAAAAGAATCGATTTTGCAAAAATCGATCTTATCCCAATTTGCATAATGAGTCTATGTTTATCTATACAAACCCATTTACTAATTAAAGAGATTTTACTACTAAATTAAAGTAACAAGTATTAAAAAATATATTAATTTCAGNNCTGTTATTTTTAAGAATAACAATCTGTCTAATCTGCTAGGCTCCAACCGATTACGCTCATTATATGCGATGTTGCCGACAATCGAAAAATGGCGCTCGCAAGGAACAGATGACCCTACGATACACATATACTTCATTCAAAACATCGATTCTTGATTTTAGAGGTTAAAATATCGATTCAATGGATCGATTCAATACATAATATCGATTTATAAAATCAATTTTTTTGGTCCATCAAATCGATTCTCCGATTAATCGATTTCAGATCGCCATGCCTAGCCTGATTGCCGTATGTTTAGCAACACTGCTTGAGGTGTGATTTACGTAGGTATTTACCTGATATCTGAATTACACCTCTTAATTACCGCCTATTATTTAAACACCTATATATTAAATACTAAAGAAAATTAAGTTAATGCACTTTATTGAAGACTTGTCTTAAATCTCTTATAAAATTAAATCCTTTCAGATCTTTATTTTCTAATTGGTAATATATTTCTTTTTATTACCAATTAGAAAATAAAGATCTGAAAGGATTAATTATTCCTTAAGTTTACGCGAATATTAGACATTGAAATGAAACAAATTTAACGGATTTTATCGCGGTTTAATCAAAGAATTTTCACACGAACCACAACTAACTAGCTAGACGTATGTAGGTATCAAGCTTAAGATAGAAAAACGAGCTATGAATCAACAGATTAAAAGCTGATGAAAATATTTAAAAAATAATCGTACAGTCAACAGCACATACAACTAGGCAGTTACCCTAATTTATTGCAAATTCGCCCCTAGCACCCCGGCATAGAATCCACATAGAACAACGTTATATATAGTGGACTGTACACCTGTCCCTCTAGCATAAAGTCTCACTCCACTCACGTATTCAAGTCACGCCCCGCTGTCGGTAATACAAAAGAATTGAATTCCAATTGAATTAAAATCATAGGATTCCATTTCGTAAGTAGGATGGACAACGAAATATGAAATCAATCATAATGCTTGTAGTTTAGTATTTATTTATAATTTTGTTTTATTACATTACACTTTCAAATAAATTTAATAAAATATCCAACGTAGTTCAAGCGTTCCAATTTCTAAAACTTTAGTACAGCCCTATTCTGATGGACCTTACCTTCCTCCGTAATTATTTAATGACAAAACTTGATTATCCCCTCACGGACAAATTTGCATAGTTTCGTTGCTTACTCTCTTAGATAACTTTAAATAACTGATCTAATATTATTGATTAACATACCTTTAACTAAAATTTGCGAAAGGATTAAAAAAGTAGATGATTTAAATTAATAAACACCTTTTATAAAGAAGATGTAGATACGAGTATCTGCGCATGCGATTTTGTATTAAAAAAAATTTTTTCGTATAATAGTTCTTAGTCCGTGACGTCATCGCCGACATCTCGGTCGCGCCAGGGATCAAGGTCATCCGAGTGAGAGAGAAAGAGAGAGAACATCTCTTGGGAAACTTCCACTTGCGAGGCTAATGCAAATCTAAAGACGATTTTAATATTTGCATTCATATACTTTTTATTCTGTTTTTTTGTTCAAACACTCATCAAAACCTAATAATACAAAAGAAAAGCTAAAGATTCAATTCAAGTAGTTAGGGTATTGGAAACTTAATTCTGACAAAATATTTCACATGCGCGATCTTCACGGAAAGGTTTAAACGCTTAGTTGTAGAATTAGAAAAAAGTAATTTTGTATAACTTCACTAATAATAATAAAATTAAAATATTATGATACTTTTGTATTGGAAATACTAAGAAAGTGTTTAAGAATTATCAATTTATTTTATACTTACATTCAAAGATGCAGCTCAATTCACAAAACAGTGGTAATTTTAAAAGAATATTTTAAACAATAATTCAAATGAGCTGTCTTCCACAAGGGGTTAATTTTAAATTGATTGAAATTTGATCGTAGAATGCAGTACGCAAGATATACAAACAACGAAAAATATGTTGTACACAGTGCTTGTAAGATAAGGTATTTTTCACTTGGATTATACGAGTAATCCTTAAATCTGACGAACAAGTTAGTTATTTATAAAAAATTAGCATTTTCCTGAAAAACTGTATAAGAAATATTAATTGATTAGTCTTTCTTAGACTTATAGTATTCTCTGATCACTTACATTGAGGTGATTCGCATGCTCATTGGCCTTCTATTTCATAGAATAATCAAAAATTATTTCTTAAGTTTACGCGAATATTAGACATTGAAATGAAACAAATTTAACGGATTTTATCGCGGTTTAATCACTACACACAAAGGAATTTTATATTGTTTTAAGTTGTCTATGTGTAACTATTTATTGAGCTCCAACGTTTCGGATACTTTTCTTCGCGGAAGACTGAGGTGGGGTGGTCTCTAAGCTTCACAAGTGTGGGTTATTACAAGCTGTTTTAAAAATTATTTATGTGTCGTTCCGATTCACACAATATGCGCTCACAGTGTCTGGAAATTTGACTGTGTTGTGTTTAACATGGGGTTTCATTGCTTTTAATAGTGGTTGCCATGCAGGTTCTCTATATATATGCGTATCATTCTTGGTATGAATCGGTGTTCCTTTGCGAGTATCTGTATATTGTCAAATCTCATATAGTGGTTGGTTCCTTGTTTTATGTGTTCACACACAGCAGATGTCAAACACCAACGCTCCACAAAACAGAAGGTAGCTTGTAATAACCCACACTTGTGAAGCTTAGAGACCACCCCACCTCAGTCTTCCGTGAAGATGGATGCCAAAAGTATCCGAAACGTCGGAGCTCAATAAATAGTTACACATAAAGAAATCAATCTAAAATTGATTGATGTAATTACGATAAAAAAGGACATTTTTGAGCACTGGAATAAGTGACATTTTGTTCATAATAATTGTAAACTTTCATTGTACAATTAAGTACAGTAAAAATCATAGTGTTAGACAGTCCTCATTTGTGCTTTGGAAGTGGTGGTAGCTTTTGAACTAAATTTTTTAAGTCAGTCATTACTGAAAAAAAAATTAAAAATACAAATTGTTGATTCAAAGGTGTCAAATTGTAGTCTATTTGAATATAAATATTTTGACTATCTTTATTATTTTTATATATTTATATATACACATAGGTAATTATTATAAACAATTAGTAACACATACAATCCATGGTAGCTCAAGTAGTGTTGAGAACAAGACAGTCATATTTATTATATAAAAACAAACTGTTTTTTGCGCAGTTCTTCAGAATATTTATAGCTCTGTTAATATCACTATTTTTTACTGTTGATTCAATTGAAGCTATCGATTCCACATAATTTGGGGCAAGGCTAAGATAATATAACTGAGTTAAGAATTTTTTAACAGAATACAATGCCTCTTTCAGCCCTCCAGTTCCTAGCTACATATGGCTGGTTTTTAATGGGCTCAGGGCTGGCCGCTCTGTACTTCCTGCAGCTTATCCGGCCCTGGATGAGGAAGTGGAGGGAGGCACAGGAAGACGCTGTTTATCACAAGAGTGAGTTTATCATCTAACATGCAGATTATAAGCCAAATTTTGTTTGACAGATAAACAAGTCTGCTTCCATGGTCCAGTGATCAAGGCATATGTATTTTATTTTTATGTCAGAAAGAGGTAAACGAGCAGGCAGGTCACAAGATGTTTAGTGATCACCGCCGCCCATAGACAACACAACGCCCACAGGGTTACAGAAGCGATGCCGGCCTATAAAAAACCTCGGAGAAGATGGGCCTCCGGCTCTCCTACTCACCGGATGGAGTATGGCGGCTGTAGCCGCCATTCAGGGGTCGGTCTTCTGTGGGAGTGTATCTGTAAATTTTTTTCAGTAATGGTTGACGTTAATTATTTACTTTAAAATAATTTTGATCACCACTTCCAAATTGCAAATGGAGAAGTATATCATGTCTTGCACAAACATGCATTTTAGTGTCATAATAAATTGAATTACATTAAATCAAATCACATGTTAAAAAAAATAAAATAAAATGTATTATAACACAAAACAAAATTAATATATTTAAAAAAATGAAGTTTTCCAATACTTCTAGACCCGGATGTAGCCCTAGCGCGTATGGAAGCTGTCCAACGCGCGAGGGAGAGACAGCAGAGGTTGTTGGAGGAGGCCTCACAGAGGGCGCTAGAGGAACAGAAAGAGGTAGTTTTTTAAAATAAACATGGTTAAGTGCGAGTCGGACTAGAACAGGTAGGATTATCATTATTAATTATTTCTTAAGTTTACGCGAATATTAGACATTGAAATGAAATAAATGTTTCATTTCATTATCATTATAAAATAAAATAAATATTTTATTATTAATTTTATATGGTAAACAAATTATATCTTAATTTTGGTACTTAATTTTAATATTTATTATTGAAAATAACAAAATAATATTAACTCCCTTAAATATTATAATTTATTATTTGTTTTATACTAATGTTATTGTTTTTAAAACAACTTTTTTAAAAAGTTAATTAAGGCCAGAAACTAACAATATCCATAGAGTGGAGTTGTTGTTGTTGTTTTACAGCGTGAAGAGCGCAAGCGAAGAGAGATAGCGGAGAGGCTGGAGAAGTACGGCACCGCGGCCGGAGGGCGGCGGCTCGGCAGCAACAATGATTCCGGTGAGATTAACATATCTAAACTATACTCATATTATATATGGGAAAGTGTGTTTGTTTGTCAATCTTTCAAACAGAGCAACGGTTTAGTGTGTTTTTGTATGTGGAGATAGTTGAAGGGGTGGAGAGTGACATAGGGATACTCCGCTTTGAACCCGAGATATTGACAATAGTACTTACGCGCAGGCGACGTCGCGGGCATAATTTACTATGTATATTATAAAGAGGAACTATTGTGTTTAAAAATATATTTGAACCTCTATTCCACCAATAAGCACCATCTAAGCTTGGCCTTCGAGTCTCACGACAGTGGCTCTGTACACCCTGTAAGGAAATTGTAAATCTGTAATGTTTTTTATCATTGAAAGTTACGCGAGATGACATAATTAGTTTCAGCCTATTCAGAAGTACACGCCCTGAAGATGGCTTCAGGGCGAGGACTAGGAACGTCGCGACGTGGCTGTTCCTAGTGCAAAAGGAACAGCTGAAGATAGCCTTCTGAATAGGCTGAAACGGTCGTCGGCGTTACCGACTAAAATGAACGTGAGTTAGCCCTGTAATGTTTTCTTTCAGATTACCTCCCGCTGAGCGGCGGGGCTTCAACATCAACGTATAGGCCCCCAAAACGGTCCAAATGTGGGGGAGGCGGCTGTGGACGATAGACTAGATCGATATTGATAATTTTTCAACTTACATATTTATACATAGTGGAATTATATTAAAAATATTTAGAAAACTTCTGGAAAATGAAGAAAAATACATATATACATAGTGTCACGTCTATATCTCTTGCGGGATGGACAGAGTCAGGTATCGTAATACTCAAAGGCCACGTGTACACACTTACAGATCATACCGTCCATATTAAAAGTCCCGGAATAACTGGATTGCAGTATGGCGGCAATCTCGGTTATTAGAAATAGTACTAATAAATTAAATTAAAATGTGGGTTATGATACACAGAATGTCACACACACACACCTCAAAATTATAACACCCCTCTTTTTGCGTCTGGGTTTAATAATATGAAGATTTCCATGGTGTAATGGTTAACGTGCCTGCCCACTTTGTGGACACTTTGTCCACTGTCCATACAACTTTGTGGTTCCGGGTCTGATTTCCGGTTAGGTCTTATGTTAAATGATCTTTTTCTGATTGGCTTGGGTCTTGGATGTTTATCTAAAGTGTATTTGTTACAAAATATAGTATCGTTGAGTTAGTATCCCATAATACAAGTCTCGAACTTAGTTTGGGGTTAACTCTATAAGTGTTATTTGTCACTATATATTTATTTATTATTCTTCTATGCGTGGCATTCGGGTTCATGTCTTGGCTCTGTCTACCTCGTGAAAGTTAAATACGTGATATTGTATCTAATGTATTTATTACGATTGATTCCTACGCTCGAAAGTAAATAATTCATCTAACTTTTCAATAATGTAATCATACATACATTAGTATCCTTTTTATGCGCCTAATTAATTACTTATAAAATTAAATAGTTACCATGTAGAAAAATTTGAAAAAAAAATATATGTGGGTAGTTTTTATGTCCTGTGACGACTAACGCCATCTTGTGGCAGTTGTCATAGTGTTCTATGGTGTCACATTTAGGATTACTGTGTATTGGACACATATTCTGATATGGTGTTTAGGATTTATATAACGGAATAAAGAAATGAACTTTAATTTTGGTCATTTTATTGTTACTAGCGTCAATCACGCGGCTTCGCCTGTTCCGCTTTCATTCCCGCGGGAATTATGGGATAAAAAGTCACCAATCCTGCTAGTCTGGGATACTTAAGAAAATCGTAGCCAGCTGATTTTCGTCCCGCGCAGATTGTAAAAGTCAATCAAGATAAAGGGATAAAAAATGTGGGATTTTTCTCATAGGAGATAGCTTTAAGACTGGTTTACCTTGTGGGTTGCGGAGGTCAGATGGTAGTCGCTCTTCGTAAACCAGTCACCTCACCAACTCTCCTAGTTTAGGTAACGAACCCTGGGCTTCTGAAGCGTCACTGCTGAGGATGCAACCGGCATAAAGTAAGAATATATATTTTTTTGTATTTGTTGTAACGAGGCAACAGAAATAAATCTATGAAAATTTCAACTCTCTAGCGGTCACGGTTCATGAAGTAATAGGGTTCCGTTTTTATCCTTTGGATATGGAACTCTGAAAACTTAATAACAAACAAGCTATACTGACCCCACATAGAATAGCATAAAGCTAGAACATATAAAGTCGAAATATAATCTAGTAGGCCATCTTGTAAAACGTTCAAGTAGAGATTTACGTTGCATCAACAAACTGTTTTTGAGACTGTTTATTGCCGTGAACGGAAAGTCTATTTTCATGCGTAAACTGTTGACGGCATAATCGGCTCACGTTCGCAACTGTCGCGACTAGGTCGCATGACGCCAACGAAGTTGATCGTCTCGTCTATCAATATAATTGCGACCTAACGCTCAATACTAATATTATCTATTTTATGATTTATATTGACCTTGTCAGTGTGTTAGAAATATTTTATAAACTGTCATGTAAGACTGAAATAAATACGTTCACGCCGAAAACGTTTTAATTTTCTGTAGCTTTAGTTGTTAATACATCTATTATTTAAAAAATTGATTTATGTGTAGTTAACTGCCACAATTTTATTTTATTGTTACTTTATGCATAACGATGATGGCAACATTGCTGTTATATAAAACTCATTTATCACTGTTTGTAGTGTGAAAATTTAACTGCTTTTACAACCATTTTACCATTGACCATAAACGGTGTCGTTGCGTTGACGGGAAAACCGTCGGCGATCCATTACTACGCATGTTTCAAATAGTCAATGCTATACAGGATGTGAGGGTCAACACCTAGATGCACATAACAGCATCGCCCACAACCATTGTTTTAATGACTATTGTTCTAAATAATTAGCTGTTTACCGTTAGTTAACTCAATTGCTGTCATAAGCGAACGCTTTGGCTCCGCTATACCTAATTATATACATATGTACATGTCTTACTAGCTTTTTCCCGCGTATGCCCTCGCGTCCTATAATTCCCGATCCCGTGGGAATTTTGCATAATCGAGCACGTCCGTGCAAAATTTAAGACTCAAAGCACTATAAATTCAATTACTATTTTTTATTTGTCTGTCTGTCACCAAGCTGTATCTCATGAACCGTTAAAGCTGGACAGTTGAAATTTTCATAGATAATGTGTTTTAGTTGCCGCCTAAAAAACAATACTTAAAATGAGAACTAAAGAAAATTTAATTTTTAAGGGGGCTCCCATACAATAAACGTGATATTTTTTGCTCGCTTTTGCTCGAAATTTTATAACGAGAACAACAACGCTTTAAATACAGTACAGTATCACGTCTTTATCTCTTATTAGTTCAGCCTTTCCCAAAGTGGCGATAACGCGCCCTTGTGGGCGCTGCACACCTAAAGGGTAAGAAACCCAGAAAAAAATGGTGGCGTTGTGTAGAATAGTGGTTTTAAGTAGGTGAAAAAATGGGGGCGCAAAAAAACAATTTATTCTTAAAGTACACAAAATAAGTTTGAGAACCTCTGCTTTAGACGGGGTAGACAGAGGCAAGAGTCGCGAGACTCAAAGTGGGCTTATTGGTGGAATGGAGATTCAGAAATAGTGACAGGTTGCCGGCCCGTCAATGAGAATTACTGTTGCAAGTCCTCCCCCTTGATTGACTTACTTCGGTGCGGGGCAGACTAGCAGCTGGCACATTCTACGTTTTTCGCTTCTAGATCAACGTGGAAGCAGCAAAAAATTGGACATCTTAATTTATAAGCAGACTAGTTTTTGCTTGCGTGGGGTGGGCGAATAAAGTCAGTCCTTAACTATCTCCACAAAAAATATTACATCTGTTGCTCCGTTTTGACTGAAAGACGGACAAAAATACAAATTGTGTTACTTTCCCATTTATTTAATATATGTATATTGTATACTTATATTTAATATGGATATAAACGCGGGCGGTAGTACCAACGAACGAAATTGTTAAACTAAAGCGTCGTCCGAAACAAAAATTCCTGGCGTGCTCAACAAAATTGCTGACTTTGTTAAACAATAATGTTTTAAATTCTCAAATTGTTTACGATTCTCCTACCAATAAACAAAGGATGCAATCATAAATACGAAATACGGTACTGTTCCGCGGTTCTAGTTATAGCAATATCTTTGAATTTATTACATACATATAAACATGATCACGCCTTTAACCCATACGGCAGAGGCAGAGATTGCATTCTCCCACTTACTATGGCTCTGACATACTTTGCTTCTCGCTTCCTCCACATTCATAAATTTTTTCCTGCACGCTCGTCGGTTAATGGAACTTCTAATCTGTCTTTTTCTAAGAACGCTCTGTATCTGGTTAAGTTGTTCTAGGGCTTCCTCTTCCAATGTTCCTATTCGCTCTACTTTCATAAATAAATACATGTTCAATATCATTTTTTAATATCTTCATTATACTTATTTATAAAAAAGCGAAAGATCACTGACTAACTGACTCACTCATCACGAAATCATAAAAACTACTGTAAGGGTCTCAAATTTTGCATAGAATTTTTCTCACCTCATAGAAAATTTTTGAAGGTTTCTTTTTTTTAAATTTGGCTTTTTACCTATCTCTGACGATTTTCTTGAGAGATGTTGTCACTTTCAGACCGTAAAAGGATATAAATCCTTTGTTACGTCAAATTCTACACTAAACAACCAATGAGCGTCGAATATTTACGTATGTGTGAATACGGGTGTAGGGGTGTCCAGTATTATTCGAAAAAACGGACTGCCTCATAGAAACCCTACAAATACTAGGGTGAGCCAGAATACCCACCTGCACAGCGAATACTACGTACATCTATCTCTATCGTTTAAATGTATAAGGAAAGGGAGGGCGAAGTGCGGCACGAAAAGGCCTCGCGTCCGGGGGTGACGTCACGGGGTGAGGGGTGCGGGGTCCACAGCGCCCCCCGACGCGCCACCGGCAGTGTGCGGCCGCCCGCGAGACCGAGTGGTTGTGTGCATGATGCGCGTGCGGTGAAAAATCAAATCGACATGTTGTTCGAGAGTCCCAACGCGAAATTGTTCCCGGCTTTCAACATCCCGCCGCCCGTAAGGCTCAGGTGAGCTTCCAGTGATACTTGTGCCGTGTCTGTGTAGAAATATGGGGAAACAAAAAGTCTAAAGTGTTGTTAAAACGGTTCAGTAGCGTCTGTCAGCTACGCTTCAGTGAATCCCGTCCAAACGTCAATACAAGCCGCAACATTTTTTCGTTTTCTTGAGAGCTTGATTATTCTTACAAAATCAAGGATCAGAGTGAATGACTAACAAAACAAAACGACAACGCAACGGAGAAACGCGTTCCCTAACCTGTACACTTACCAAACAATCGATACCAGACCGCTGCAATCGAAAAACGAATGTTTAAAAATGAATTTTTTATTTAAATAATGGAGTGATAGGACTTGGATTCTGGTTAATCGATTAGTTGGCGAGTAAAGACTGTTGCATCGCCAGATGGTACATCCGGGCTAACGTGACTTGGGAAGTTGGGAGCACTAGAGTCGAATAAGATTTCTAGGCCAACATTCAAACTCCATTCGCCCGTCAGTAGAAAACTCATTAAAATTAAACCCTTTTCATTACTATTTGAAATAGCTCTGGAGTTCATTAAAATTTGTTTCATTTCGACAGCAAATCAAGATATTGAATCTGTTCTTATTGTAACTCATGGAATACTTATTACTTACTAGAACTTTTTGTAGTCATCAGTAAATTTCTGCCGGTCTCTTATGAAGCTAGATATGTTTTTTTATTTCTATTGTCAAGTGTACACGAAAATATCAATAAAAATATTGCATAATACAGGGAGTAGTAGAATACAACAATGACTTGGAGAATATAATTTCTAAATAGTTTTTAATATCCCACATTTTTATGATAATCTTTATACACAAATACCTGATTGGGATCGGGATTTTAGAATGAATATATCGCTCTTCCAAAGTATGCTGATTGAATATGAGAAAAACCATCGCCAGCACTAGTTAAGCTGTGCTTTAGTCGATGTTTTTAATTACAAAATCATCATAGTGGTTCGACGTAATCGACTAGAAATATTGAGAACGATGATTAAAATTTTTCATACAATTACATACCAAGATTTATATAAAACGAATTATAACATACTTTGTGATGTTCACTGAATATTTCTGAGAGATAAATTAATGAAAGACACATTGTTATTGACTCATAATTGAATGTATAAAAGTTATTGTTAAAAATATGATGTTGAATTTTAAAAGTATTCATCTATATAAATATAAAAACTAGTAAAGACTAAAATATTGTACAAAATGATATAATTGCTTAGTAGGGAAAGGACTAAAACAGCGGATTTTTCTCATAGGCGATGGACCAGAATCTCCATTCCAAGAATAAACCCACCATTCAGCTGCATGCCTTTGAATCTGACGGACCTTGGTTCTGTTTACTACTGTGATACTGTATCAGATTAAAGTTAATGTGGTTTCTATTGAGTATCTGGTGTGTAAAGTATGCAATTACTTATACAATTTAGCTGAACTGACAAACGTCCTAACTATGAATGACATGTATTATGTTAATCAACTGGCAGTTATGTAGAATTGATATTTTCGTTAAATTTTCCTATATTTTTTCTTTTATAAATGAGTTCGAACTATAATTAGAATAGGAAAAATAAACAAAGTCGTTCAAAATCCCTTCACGCATGATGCGATGACGAAGGAAGTATTGAATTTAAACATAAAGATACATGGCATCATTATATATCAGCCGGCAAACGTCCTATGCTGGACAAAGGCCTCTCCCATAGAACGCCACAGAGACCGGTTTTGGACCGCCAGCATCCATCTGACTCCGTCGTCTTTCTTAAATGAGGATTGGAATCCTTAAAAAACTGTTGAGATCAGTTTCTTTATCTGAAACTTTTCGATCGAACTTTAATTTCCCTCCGGGATGCTATTAAAATATGAAAGAATAATTGTATGGAATTTTTTATTTTTATGAATAAAATAATAAATCGTTAAAGAAATTAGTCCTATTAAGTATGAAAGAGGAATTATCAGAGCGTCTGAACTGACAGAAAACATCCCTTGATGGAAGAACTACTGCGTAAAGTTGATACATAAGATTAAAAACTATAATAAATTTAAACGAAGAGTGGTCATTACATTCTGTGGACTACGAACCATTTCTTTTTTTACATAAAGTAACTATTAAATTTATTAATACAATTAAAGGATGGCTTGTGTTTTGTTCTGTTTCCAGATGCCTGGCTTTAGGGTTATCCGATTTTTTTTGTGTTGTGGAGTGTTTAGCAGAGTAAAGATTGGAAGAATATGACTTGATTTAGAAACTGGAAGAAGATAAAGAGGAGCAAAGCAAAGAATTAAGAAAATGAAAGATTTATGTTAGAGCTCTGAGAAGACCAAGACACAGTTTTATGACGCAAACGATAGGGGATCGTATTAGGACGTGAGAGTTTTAATCAAAATAAACATATGGGGACAAATCACGCTTCAAATCAGACTTGTGTTACGGGGTACTAACTCGAAGATACTATATTTTATAACAAATACACATGTTTAGATAAACAATACCTAGGCCAATCAGAAAAATACCATTTTACATTATAACCCAACCAGTATTAAAAACTGGAACCTCTTGGTGGAGAGGCAATTACTACTGCTGCGAAAATGATGCCTAAATATAAAGTGCTACACTAACAGTAGATATGTTAGACTTAAAGCCTCACCTAAACCTGGCATTCGCTAAAAAAAGTCGAAGAGAAAATAGCTATATATTCCGTTGCTCATTGATTTAGAAATCCACAAGAGCAATATTGTATGTGTTTCGTTGTGGTAGAATAAATTGAATAAAAGTATGTGATATACGCTATTGTTTAAGGTAAACTTGTCATGATGGAGAAAGAAAGAGAGAAATAAAAATAAAGGCTAATAATTTGGATGAAAATATCGCAAATTGAAAGTCTGATCATCAGCTTAGCGGGGATCCGCCTTTCACGACCAGCTAGCGATTTCAATTAGAAATATATCTATAAATAATCCTATCAATATTTTGTTGCCATACTGGGAGAATTATGTGACGTACGGATCGAACGAAAAAAGATAAAGGAAAGAAGATGATGATTTTATTGATTGATGATCTTGGAATCTTATTAAAAGAAATATGAAATAGTTCATAATACTAGTACATACTAGTTGCTTCTATTCCTTTAAGCTTAGAAGATTTTATCTAAATTAAAAGAAAGGGACATCTACGTACGATAAACGACTAAACTCACAATTCCGCTAAAAAATGTCTTCGGCAAAATATTGCTCATCGCTTATAAACGAGCAGTCATCAACTAGTGTCGTTAGTTTGACATGGTTTCAACTTGCACAAATAAAGACTTATTTTCTATGAAATAATTTGGAATTTTTAATGGCAAATAAAATAAATCATAGTAGTTGTCATCTTTATTGTATTGAGAAGATATTTTGTTTGATTTTATTCTGAACTTTATGTAGTTCTGTATGCTGGTCGAATGGTTTAAAAGAGGGGATTTTTCATAGGATATAGCCATTGGCTATCAGCAGTTTGTCACTATCTGAATCTCTATTCTGCTAAGCTTAAGGTCTTATCCGTGGCCACGTTATTCAGAATTCTAGATCCCGTTGGAATTTTGCAAAATCCCGTCTCAGCGAGCACCTAGGTACGTCCCAAAAGGAACACTCGTGCAAAATTTAAGAATCCTGGCATATGTAGTCAATCAGTCCTTTCGCTTATATATTGATTTCACATTGACAGTATGTATGTATGTATGTATATCTTTACTGATATGTGTTGACGTCTCTGACAAAGGCAAATGTTATGAAAACCGGAATGTTTTGGTAACGATTTCTGTTCGTGTTGAGAGTACCATCAACAACAACTATTTTCATTGAAAAATGGCCTCTATTACCTCAGAATAGGGGCGTATACAAGACAGAACTTACTATACTAATAACCAAAAGCGGTAGTTGAGGCGTTGCGTGTAAAATTATTTCCTTAAACAAGTCGTGTGATGTTTAACTTCATACATTCCGCTGGTTATTCAACAATGTTCTTAACCTTCCAGGTGTGTTATTAAACGAGCGAAACGAGCTTACATTGCCTCAAGACCATACATTTTGTGGTACACAAAATCTTTCGTAAAAATTATGTTAGTTTATACGTTACTAACTTGCAGACAATAATCCAAGAGTCGTAAGGCTCGAAGGTCACGCTAAGCTAAGCTTGTGGTGGAAATATGATACATACAATAAAACTGTAACTAGTCTATGTGTGTATGAAGAAAATACTAAAGAAACATTAATATGAGGGGCTTTAAAATAAAAGACATACCGTTTTTTTTAAATTAGTCTATGACCGCTTGACGTCGTCCGCGCGTCGCTACTATTGTCAATATTTCGGGTTCTAAACGGAGTATCAAAGTGAAACTATACATACTACGCTATATTTTAGGTTGATCTATAATATAATTGAGAAATCCGCATCAATTTCCATATTAATAGTAAGTTACGGACGAAGAAGCGGGCACAAGCTAGTGATAAATAATAAAATTAACTAATCCGTAAATTAGTCTTAATTACAAATCTGACAGAGTTGTCAACGTAGAAGCATTTACGCGAGAATTAAGGCGGGAATCTTGAGTCAAGACACGCGCTGAATTCAAATTACGGAGTAGAGATGCTCATCTAAATTTGGTGAGTCAATCGATTGTATCACAGTTATCGATTTACAAATATTGTACACACATTTATTTAACAACAAACAAAATATATATTCAGAATTAAATGTACTTGCGGTTTCACACGCATTTCTCCCGTTCCCGTGGGAATAACGGGATAAAAAGTAGCCCGAGACTACCTCGATAATCTAATACTGAAAGTATTGTTTTTTTATGACAGAGGGAGGCAAACGAGCAGGCGGGTCACTGATGTTAAGTAATTACCGCCGCCCATAGACACCTGCATCACCCGGAGGGTCACAGAAGAGTTGCCGGCCTTTAGGGTTTATACGTTGTTTAAATCGGACTTGAGATTATCGCATTCAACCAAACAAACACTTACGCGTAATAACATTAATTATAGATTAGATTAAATCCAAACATGTTAAAATATTAAATGTGTATTGAACTAAGTAAATAATATCGTTTTGAATAATTTAACTTAAATTGGTGGTCTTGGATTGTCGAGGACATTAATTGACTTTTAGTTTACTGATGTACCTCTTACGGGGTAGATAGAGTCAAGAATCTTGAGAAATTTGGTTAAAAATAAATAATATGAGTTTTCTAATAAGATGGGATAAAAAAATATTTTCCGGCTTTAATTACCTACTCAAACTATACTAAGATTAAAAAAAAGAAATAATATGGTATAACTCATACATTGTTAGGTTATGCGACATAAAAAAATTAAAAAAAAAAAACGGTCCTTGAAATAGGCGCAAAAAACTTACAAATAGCTGTGTGTACGTAATTATAATTACATAGGTACTTGTTATTGTATTATATGTTTTTTACGATCACATTTGTAGGTACTATGTAAAATATAATGAATAAATAAATATATGGGGACACAACACACAAATTGAGTTAACCCCAAACTAAGTCTGAGACTTTTATTATGTTAATTTAGTTTGGAGCTAAATCAATTTGGATTTATTCATTTTTTAAGTTGAAAAATAAAACGCAATAATTTGTAGTACAATATTTTCGTGTCTTTAGCCCAGATTCGATAAATTTGAAAGCTTTAAAGTTTAACAGAAATACGGAATTTTAATGACTTGAATTTAAAAAGTTCTGGTTTTTCGTTTTATTTTTGTTGAGATTTTTCACAGTTTATTTGTAAAATGGAGTGACTTTTTATACATATAGACACTACTAGCTTTTGACCGTGGCTTTGCTCGCGTGGAATTTGGTCTGTAACCTGTATGTTATCCTGATGCATAACCTACTTATATATGTTACTGCACGACATGATACGAAGCCGATCGTCTTGTCTCTCAATTACCAATACGAATGCGACTTAACTCCCAATAATTACAGTTTACGCCGTAAACTAATTATAGATTAAACCGTTTTTTCGACTAGTTTACCATCGACATCCATAAACGGTTTTGTTGAGTTGACTGTTAAATCGTCAACGACTCACTACCATATTGTATAAAAGCAATAAAAAAGACTATTGTGTTCTATAGTAGTACTTTATGTAGATAAGGTTTCATCTAAGATAACTCTTTGAAGGATTATTTATTTTGAAATTTGTACCGAATCTAAAATATTACACATACACGCGGTTATTCCCAATAGACTAATGCTAACTTTTCGCAGACGACCCTTATCAAAAACATATTACATCAAGCCTCGAATTTAAAGATAATGGATACAGTATCAGGTATTAGTCCCTTACGAGGTAAACTGAGCCGTTATTAGTGAGACTCGAAGTCACGCTTAGATTGGCGGGTTTATTGGTGAATTGAGATTCAGATATAGTGACAGGGTGCTAGCCGTCGCTTATGACAAGAATACTCTGTTTTAAGCTCTTCCCCTTGTTTGACTTGCAATCTGCGCGGGAAGAACTAGAACATTCTAAATTTTTTTAAAGAAAAACGTAGAGTGTAAGTGATCCTACTTTTTATTTATAAACAGTTTTAGGGCTCTAAAAAATACTTTATTCTCAAAATGGGCAGTACACAAAATAAGTTTGGTAACCACTGCTCTAAAAGGAAATAACTTAATGGGTCTGCCTACTACACATGGCCAACAGTCAAAACGGTTTTATGGTGAAACTTTATATAAAATCTATCATAGCGTTCGGTTTTGGATTTAACACTGTAATTGAAATATTAAAAACATAATATATACATAAAAACTAACTGGATTATATCTATACATAGAAGATATTAAAGAGAAAATATTATGACGGATCTTAACAGGGCCAATAGAAGCCAAAACTATTTCTTTTAGAATTTTTGTCTGTCTGCATGTTTGTACGCTCATCACACAAAAACCATTAAAGGCAATTTGATTCGATTTCCACACTTGTGTCGTAGAAGGTATTTTTTTTTTATGGCAGAGGGAGGCAAACGAGCAGGCGGGTCACGTGATGTTAAGCAATCACCGCCGCCCATAGACACCCGCAACCCCAGGGGGGTCACAGGAGCGTTGCAGGCCTTTAAGGGATCTGTACGCTCT
>JADGIL010004256.1:0-20162 GCA_020352625.1 Cactoblastis cactorum | reverse complement strand
GAGCATATTTATTCGGTAGTGATCTATAATCTTGTGACAAAATAAAAAATACAGTAGATAAAAATCCGTAACTTTAATAACAATACATAAATATACGGTAAAACATTATTAGCATTCGTAAAGTAGATTATAATTTCAAACAAGAAACTTAATACAAACGTATAAATATATTTACAAGTAATATAAAATACTTATTAGGTATTCGAAAAAAATCATATGGCGAAATTAAACAACATTACACTACTTTAAAAAGTAATAAAAGCATGCGGAGTATGGCCATGGTGAATGAACACTAAATAAAAAATTTATGGGTTGAGGTAGACTAAATAATCATTTTGGTCAACAAAGGAACAATTTAGTTATATACCAACATTGATAGAAAGTAATTTACAATAACGCATAGTTATAATAACGGTGTTAATTTCTTGGAACCGAGTTCAACAACTTTCTAAACGACTGATTAACACTTAAACAGCGGATTTAATATATTTTGATGTTTGCCTACCACTCGTTAGCTAACCATTATGATCCTATGATCGCCTGTTTAAAGAAGCGTTGTGATTTAATCGTACGTTTAGTAAATCACTTGATTATATCAAGTCGGTGAACTCGGGCCTTACAAACTAGACGTAAACTATTTTATTTATTCAATTGTAATATAATCACATACATCATAGTATTTGATAGTTATTATAGATTAAATTATCAGGCAACAACATTTTTTTAAATAATTTGTTCTGATTAATAGGAAACAGGTTAATTAATTTTGTTTCATTCAAACATTACCAAGTTGATGGGTCAAAGTACACACTTATCATCATCGTAGTACTAAGTAACGAATTAGGTATATTTTGACGTTTAATGCCTGCCGAGAAAACTCGGCTTTTACAAATATATAACTCAATAGCAAAATGTTTGTAAACGATCTTATTTGAAATGCTAATAGATGGTTGAACAAACTGAGCGATACCCAGACAAAGAAATTAGGTTAATAAATAATACTACATAGACACACATCGGCCTAGTTCCATATTGATAATAAGAGTTAAGTACTAGAGGTAACATCAAGTCAATAACTACAAAAATGTGATGAAAATAAGTACTTTGACCAACTTTGGCTTTTCTAATTTCTACGCAATAAGAATCGACATTTGTACTTTTTGAACCGATCTTATGATGACCGACAAAATGTCGACAAATCATCACCCATATCAATAAACAATGTTAATTAGTAATATTACATCCGTAGCTATTTCATACAATTTTAGATATATTACATTTTATGATTATGTTTGGGTGTTATCACAGTTACTATTTATGTGATTTACTAAATTTTTCGTTTATTATATCAATATTTTATTAATTAATAGAATAATATTGGTTGATATCAGAATTCAACTCGTGTGAAATGTGCAATGAGTCAGTGTTAATTATTTTAGCGAGATTCCTTTTACATTGCACTTTTTTAACTAACTTACTAATTATTTTTATTGTCTATATTCGCATGTAGGTTATTACATATACATTACATTCTAGTATAAAAATAAAATCAATATAAGTATACAAATAAAATCTTAACTTTGTAAACAAAAATATTTTTAATATTAGGAACTTCATTCGTTAAACGACGTAACCAATTTAGTATAAGAAATTTAAATAATTTTTTTATATAAAGTAACGTTGATTGCCAAGAAATAAAAATGTCTTTAATATAAATGCGCTTTAACATACAATTAAGAATAATATTGGTACTTACTAGGCCCTTTTTTTTAATTAATTCGCTATAGGGGGAGCCCGGTCAAGATGCATAGTTTGGGTAAGACGAAAAATCATCTGTACAAAAAAACTATAATGGATGCCGTAACAAGAAAACTTTGATCGGCAAACCGACTTTTAACTGATTATTACGTAAAATTAAACTAATAAATTTCAATTATATTAAAATTTATTGTACATCTTGAAAACTTTTTTGTGGAAAAGCTCAAAACAATTTTTAGCTTATCCAAATCAAGTTTTCTCATAATATAAAGTCTATGCAAAATTTTAGCAAATGCTGTAGTAAACTTAAATGCTAAAAACTACTTAAGAATAGTTTAGACGTTGTCTATCTATGTATGTACAGAGGCACAGAGAAGAAAAATATTGCCACTGGGTATGCTGTTTTATATTTTATGCAATATGATTTAGTTCTCTGAACACTCTGTTTAAACAAGTAATGAAACAAAGATACATAGAACGATGAGATACATATTTTACTACTTATTTTCAGTTATTTTTACAATTCTAGATTTTCATTTGGTAATTTTTCATTTAGGTTATTTACGCGATTATTTTATTCGAGTGTAATATATCTTTACTACTTATAAATATTCGTTTTTTTATATTCGCTTTGCGATCTTTAATTATCATCACAATTCAATTAAATTTATTTCTTCAGGAAGGTTTTGGTCTCCCATACTACAGTCAAAAGATAGTAAAATAATAATATATTATTCATCAATATTACTTAGATAAAATATTTTTGCTTTCTTATTGGTATTTTATACTGAATATAATTATTTATGCATTTTGATAATTTGTACTTGTAGAAAAATAGATGTAACTTTGAAGTCATTTATTTAAAAAAATATTGGATATTTTTTCTTTAATTTTTGTTAAACTTCAGAATAGAAGTTAAGGCGTACGACGTGCTAAGTAATTGACAAAAAGACACCAATAGTCATCATTGCAATAATCACAAAATACGTAATTACATCTTAAATTTTATTTCAGTTTCCATTGGCATATACTGAACTAGTACTACGCGCAGAAACTATTGACTCTTTGAAGCACCAATTTCAATTTTTTTTACTATCTACTTAAATAATAAAGCAATTAATTTTGATATTGCAAAGTATGATTAGTTTTTATAATCAATTCAATTTGTCCAGTAAATACTTATATGACACGATTTTTCTACTTACCAATATCTCTTTGGTTTAAGGGCAAGTGACCATTCGTATTTGTATCATCATTACTCTTGCGTTTATAAATTCTAATACTAAACATCAAAGTTGCCCCCAAAATTGGAGAAACGCCCGCCAGAATAAAAGGTAAAGTGTAGGAATTATAAATACTATATAAATGGCCCGCAACTGGCGGTCCTATAGTCAGTGGAAATGCTGCTAATCCTAACATACATCCTATAGCTTGTGCGGCGAATGAACTACCACACAACTCAAATGCAATTGGACCAATTAATGCAATAAATGCACCATCAAAAATTCCCATGCCTAATGAAATTGCTACTAAAAGTTCGAAACTACTGACAAAAGGCAATATAATAGTCAAGGTACCGATAACGTAAAACGATATTTGCTGTAACATAATTCTGTCGACGCCTTTTTTATCGGCTAAATAACCGAATGTCAATCTTCCAACGCCAGATGCAGCTGCAATACATTGAAGAGGTAAATTTTCGTATGATGTTCCAAAATTCTGATTAATGAAAGATTTTATATAGGTGTATGGAACAAAATAACCAAACAATGCTACAGGCATAGATAAAGCCCATAGCTTGTATGTTTTATTTTTCCACATTTGAACACAAACAATAGTTTTTAGTAAAGAGAGAAAACTGTCGTGTTTCTTGGACGTTTCTGTAGGGACTAAGGCTAAGGGTTTAAATAAAATACCACAAAGTGCTATACCGAAAGTAAGTACAGCTAATACTCTAAAAAGTGCATGTAGACCATGGTTTTTGATAATATATTCCATAAGAGGAGCCATAAAAACGGTGAAGATTGAACTGCCAATAGTAACAATTCCGTTGATTAAACCCAATTTCTTTTTGAAATAGTGGCCTAAAATAGCGAGAGATGGAGTATAAGCAAACGAAGCTCCTAAACCGTACATAATTCCGTAAGTAAAGCAAAGAGCATTCATATCCTTCGTAACAAATGAAGAGATGATTAAGCCTGAAGTTGCTATGAGTCCACCACAAACCGCAGTCATTCGTAGTCCCATGAATGCGGTCAGAACACCCGAAAGTGGAGACAGGAAGAACGTCGTGCCCATTGTGAGAGCGCCCACGAGAGCTGAAATTATAAACGAAAATGAGGTTAATTTGCCGTCTTTTTAACTTTAGCTACTAGATGAATAGCTAATTTCTATTTATTGTGAACCAAAAATAACGAAAAAAGGTTAATTAACTGATATTTACACAATCAAGACATATTTTATGGAGGTCAAGTAAAAGTGCTTTTTGACAGAACAAATGACTTAAAAAATTAAATCCTAGGTACCTAGTTTGAAAAAATATAAAAATATTTTTTTCAAACTACTTATACCTAACAAGGAAGTAGAACAAGTCAAAAACTATATAGTAACGTAACATATATTGTCGCTAGAGCCCTGAGCAATGAGCATGTGCATATTCTTGGTACAATTTAAAAGGACTAGTTGGAAGCTAGCTCGACAGGAAATTAAAAAAAAAAACAAGTTTTTGCGATACGGAGCCCTAAAAAAATCCATCCAAATTTGTCACCGGCGACTGAAGTTGACAAGTGACATAATGTCTCTTAATTTAATCGGGTCATCACTCCATCAGCCATTATGTACATACACGTTTTCTAACCAGAATACAAACGTTTCTTAATGATGTTGAAATATACACTTACTAATTTAATAATCTTTAGTTAAGCAGGCGAATTTGAAATTACTGTGTTTTACACCACTATTATATCATACTATACTAGTATATCTATATTCAAAATTATTAAGAGGTAAAATAGGTAACTTTGTTTGTTTGTAAGGGCTAATCTTTGGAAATACTGAACCGATCATGAAAATTCTTTCACAGTCAGAAAACTACACTATTCAGTAGTAGCTACATTGTAACGACCAACGAAGTGGACATGGATAGGCTAGTATATAAAAGCGAAAAATAATCATTCAACTCATCATGCACTCTGAGAAATTACAAGAGATAGAGGTCTTAAATTTTGCAATGGGGGTTCCTTTTAGGACGTAGGTACTTGCTAAGACTTGGATTATGCAAAATTCTCACGGTATGGGAATTATAAGACGCAAGCGTAACGTGAGAATAAGCTAGTTTATTTTAAATTTGTACTTATTGGATTTGAACGCTCAAATTCCATGTATAGATTTAATCTAGTTTTGCTCAAATAATATTTTCGCATTTGACAAAATAAACCAACGAAAGTAAACACTTTTATTTTATAAATTATTAATAATGTAGCACGTCGAACTTCAGTTGTAATACAATAATGCTGCCAAAATTAAGTTCGCTGCGAAAGATAATGGAGATAATATTTTTAATTTACTGTGTAAATTCTTAAACACAAGTGCCAATTTTTTATCCAGACATTTGATAGCACCTGACACGTTACATGATTTATTAGATCTTAACTATTTGCATAAAATAAGAATAACCACGTTAATTATGGAAGGTACCAATTAGAACAATGCCTATTTATCCGTTACGCATTTAATGTATTTGATATGACGTACCAACAAGATTAAAATGTTATTGTAGAATATTTTGTTTACACTACACAAAGATTTTAATATTGTCATATGAGATTTATATCAGCAGTACCGACATGGAATTCGACGCTTTTAAAAGAAATAAGTATATATTAAAATACCTATTACTCTCCATTGCAAACATCAATTTCTAAATGGTAAATAAGAATTTATATATTTCATAACATTACATCCTACTAATATTATAAATGCGAAAGTTTGTGAGTATATCAGGATGTATGTTTGTTACTGTTTCACGCAAAAACTACTGAACCGATTACGATGAAATTTAGTATGTAGGTAGCTCAAGACCCAGAATAACATATAGGCTACTTTTTATCCTGGAGTTCCCGCGGGATTGATTCCTAATTGAATTTCATAGGGTTTCCACGCGGACGAAGTCGCGGGCGGCCTCTAGTTAGTAATATAATATCTCAATTTATTTGGGTAAATAACCCAGTACCTTCTACGCAACTTGCCACGGA
This sequence comes from Cactoblastis cactorum, assembly GCA_020352625.1. Classification (NCBI taxonomy): domain Eukaryota; kingdom Metazoa; phylum Arthropoda; class Insecta; order Lepidoptera; family Pyralidae; genus Cactoblastis; species Cactoblastis cactorum. The sequence goes on along the minus strand of JADGIL010004256.1, from coordinate 14,151 downwards.
TACATGAAGTGGGTGCAATTTTTAGTTTAATTTATTATTATTTATCCTATTTCCTAAATTGCAAAAGCTCTTTTGCTTTAATGGACTTATTTCGCTTTTTATCAATCTTTTTACTTTGACTTATAAACCTACATCTGAAAAGCCTTGATTTCGGCACATGTGTATCTATCAAATTTAATACGCGACAATTCAGCAAAAGAACGCAATAAAGCGACCTTCGATGCGGGCGCCGTCTGTGACTTCGGCACTAGTTTTATATTCCAGTATGATGACATACAATCAAATATCAATTGTCAATATGCATAATTTTAGTTCGATAAAACAAGTTCGATGTAAACGTGTAAAATCGTCTATTGTTGTCGTTTTTGGTAAACGAGTAATTTTTTTTATGTAAGAGAGAGGCAAACGAGCAGGCCGGTGATATAAATGATAATAATTTATTGATTGATTATCATTTATTATGATGAATTGCGTTTTCTTACTACACTTGTTTGATTTTTCGTTTCCCACGTGACATTTATTATATCACATTTTTATAAAATTACCTATATTTTCCCTTAAACTCTGATTATTTTGAATTGCGATTACTTATAAACTTTTGGGTTTATTGATTTATGATAATCTAATGCATTTTCAAGTAATATGTATTTATTTAGTTGTTATGAAAAATAAATGCTTATTTTTTGTTGAAAACTGCAACATGGCTTTCTTTCATGTATCTATATACTTTGTTTCTTCGCTTGAATTTCTTCATGGTCTATTACGCTATATAAAATCCCTTTTAATGTTTAGCATGGATCTGTGTAATTTTTGGTGTAGATTTATCGTTTCTGTCCCAATTATACAGCATCCTCTATTGCAATGTACATAAAATAATGAAATAGCCGAAGTAAATTTACATTGGGAGTGTGTCATTAAAATTACAATTACAACCTAATTCAATTTTTGAGATCATACTGACTCATGTCCTTCCCTGCGCGAGATAATGCCATTGACTTGATTAAAAGCAAACAATATTTACTTATCAGAAAAATCATGGCGATACGGTTTTGGTCTGATAAGGAGAAATTTTGTATTAAAATTATAAAAATTAAATATTTAGATCAAATCTACATTCTATAAAAATCAGTGGCAAGTAATGATAAAAGTAATTTCTTAGGATATAAGGAATCGACTACAAAAAAATTCAAAGAGAATAATTGTTCCTTCATTAATAAAATTCAGATACCAGAAATCAGTTTTATGACGCAGATAAAACTGATTTACATTGAAATGAAACAAATGTAACAGATTTTAACGCGGTTTACATTTTCCTTTGTGTGGTGATTGTATGTACTGTATGTAATAAATGAAATTAGCTCACTAGGATAACAGCAAAACATATGGCAAAAGTCCACAAGTAATATTTCTATTAAATAACGTTATCACTGTATTTGATATAAATGCCAGAAAATGAGATTCAGAATTGCTTCAAAGAATAAATAATGATAAAAATGTAATATGTTTAAATTCGCTATCATGCTTAAGATAACTCTATCAATTTGTAAAACTTGTTTCATTATTTTGATATTGCTTTATATGGAGTGACTGGTACAGAATTTATGGAGTCAAGGAACTTGCTATTGAAATTTGGAAGCCAATAGCTCTGAAAGTAGCTATAGTAATTCATTATTTTAATTTTTTATGGTTTCTATCTACAGAAGGGGTCGCTAGCTGCTAGTTTAAGACCTCCTGTTATTAGATTTGATTGAATAATTGTAAATGTTGGACATAATAGGATACAAATTAATTCTAATTGTAGATGATTTCCATTCCTTTGGGTTATTCTGTATTCATCCTATGACTTTTTTTTGTATCAATTCATTCTATATTCTATTAATAACTGATATTTAATTCAAAAAAATTGTTTAAATTACATAAAATAAAACTGAATTCAATATAAATACCTATATAGGGACAAATCATACAAAATGGTTTTATGTTAGTGAATATCAACTGAATTTTAACTTCTTCAAATGCATAATTGCATCAATTTCATAGCTTTTTCAATTATATTTTAGAGGTGGTATTACCACTCTATGTCAGGATTTTGTTAAAGTTTAGGTAAATAGGCGCCCCAATATCTGATCTATCTATAGTTATTACGTCACAAAAGAAGAAAATAGAAACAAATTATGTACCTATATAAAAGCTTTAACAGGCGAGAGGATAGAGATTTGGGAAAAATAATGTAGGCAGTATATCTACATATGCCATGTGCATAGCATTTGCCTATTTACTTTTGAATATGTTATATTCATTCAAGTAAATATAAAACAAATTTGAAGTATACCAATAGACATGTAGAGAACTATTTATGACAAAGTGCTAAGAACGAGTGAGATAACCTTTTTGCCCCATAAAGAGATATTGTCAATTCTTGATAAATATTTTATATAATGCCTATTGCTAAGGATGTCCTATATATTATAACTATAGTAGTAGTTTGTTTAAGTACTAGCTTTTGCCCACAGCTTCACTCGCGTCAATTTGGGAAGGGGGGTTAGTAGCCTATGTCACTCTCACGCCCCTCAACTATCTCTGCATAGAAGACAAACTAACAAACACATTTTCCCATCATGGATTTTACTTACTTATACAATTGTGTAATTTAGGTTTTTTCCTATGATATAAATTTTTATGTTATTGCATCATTCTTTTGAAATCCTTTTAAAAGGTATCTATTTATTATTTTTATGTGATCAATGCCATTGAAATTGCAAGAAAATATTGATTGAATCAAATCCGTTAGATCTTTTTTTAATCATCTATAAATGTACTGTTAGGCAAAAACCACTTCAAACTTCTTCAACACACCTTTTCATAAGTTCTTTTAACCTGTTCTATGTCAAATCCCTTAGATCAAACAACTACCTAAACAAAACAAATAGCCTATCAATTATAAATCATTATGTACTTGTTTCAAAGTCAAATATATTTATCATATTAAAATTGATCTTTATTAAAATAATCACCACCAATAAATTTAATAGAGTCCAAATACTATTATTCTGGGAATAAGAGCATAGAATAATGCTCCAGTAACCAAAAAGAATACATCAAATCAAACAATAACAGAATGGGAGAGCCGGAGGTCCAACTTCGGTCCATTTATAGGCCGGCAATGCGTCTTGTGACCCTGCAGGTGTTGCAATTGTCTATGGGTGGCGGTGATCACTTAACAACACATGACCCGCCTGCTCATTTGCCTCCCTCTAACATAAAAAAGACATAACAAATTTGAAAATATCACTGACAGAAAATATAACATTAGTTTTAGTTTTAATATGCAATTATTTTAAAAGGCATACAACTTTCTTCATCAAATTTGTTTATATTTCTGATTGGTACTACAATCTGTCACCATAAATACAGGGACACTGAATAGGGACACCCATTAAGGTGTTAATAACAGTTAATAAACTTATCAAAATATTTTAAGGTACTTACATGCTCGACTCACTAAATGAGACAATTCATCTTTTTTAAGTTGGTTTTCTAATTCTATGTATATCACACTGAATGAGTTTATTACTCCAAATATAATGCCATTAGTAAGGAACGACGCTATCATAATCGTGTAGGCTCTATACCCTCCATCGGGCGGGCAGGGATCAACTATTGAAATGGATACACGGGCTTCATTACTATTATATGTAGCTAATTTTTGGCCAGAGTATAATTGTCTTTCTGTCAATAAATCTGAATTTTCTCTCTTTACCATTTTGCATATATTTTTTAGGAACTGTTGCTAAACCATATAAAAGTTTTACTTCAATACACGTGGAGTTGACAAGTGTCTTGTTTCTTTCCGAATATTCTAATTACATAGTTTCTGCGTTTATATTATAAAACTATCCAATTAAGCTCTTGAATACATATTGTTATTTACAATATTTTAATTAAGTTCATATTTTGGTAACTTCCGAAATGTGTATATTTTATATTAAAAAAAATTAAATTCAAACTCCGAAAACTGTAAGAAACACTAAAACGAGTTCAATGACACAAACAGACTGACCAAAGAGTAAAGTAATTTAAACTGACACATGTATTTATTTCCCCATGTATTACTTTACTCTTTGGACTGACAACTAAATAAGTGTTGCCGCTGTCTATATATTAGGTTGCCCGACACTAGGGAAAAAATTGCTGTATTTCAACGTATTTCAATAAATCTGTACATTTATTATTTTTTATATATAAAGCATGTTTACCCAGCCGTATGCTGTATAATTTTCTAAGAGCCTGATTGCTATAAGATCCGGCAATTGCCGTATGTTTGGCAACACTAATCTAACACCACTTTGTAAAATGCTTTCGCTCTTGTTCAGTTTTATTATATGTAAAAATTTTAATGTACAATCTATATATATAAAAGAAAGTCGCGTTAGTTACACCACTTATAACTCAAGAACGGCAGAACAGATTTGTCTGAAAATTGGTAGGGAGGTAGCTTAGAGCCAGGAGACGGACATAGGAATTTATTCACCACTTTGTAAATTTATTTACTTTGTAACGTCCAACGAAGTGGGTCCGGGCAGCTAGTACATACACTATATTTATAGTGCACGCAGGGACGCAGTTCGACAAAAAGAGCAATTTCAGGGTTATTGCATCCTTATTGTTACAATAGGATAATGAGTTGGATTTATCTCATGTTGGCTGTCTCTGTCAGCTTGTTTTTTGGCAAAGTTCGCATTACTGTATAAACATGTTGGTACTTATTTTATCTAAAGACGTATTTGTAGAAGTCATTTAAAAACTGGCACGCACCCATTTATGTTAAATTGTCAATGTCAGCTATGGAATGCAATGTAAGCAAAAAAGCAAAGCGCTCTGTCTGTCTGCTGAATGCATTGAAACTTAGGTTGCCAATTAGGTTATTGTGGTTTATCTCTCGACTTGTTTTCGCCAATTTTTTAAACCACTAAGATATAAACAATATCTCAAAATGGCACCGTCAACAGACTGGGATGAAATTAAACGTCTGGCAGCTGATTTCCAAAAAGCACAGTTAAGCTCTACTTCTCAAAGGTAAGAATATACTTTCAAGTTCTTTACTAAAAACAAACCAGTTTAAAATTTAAATTAAAAAATTACAATTAATAATTTCATTTATTTCTTATATTTTCAGATTGTCAGAAAGAAACTGTATTGAAATAGTGACGAAGCTCATAGAGCTCAAACTTATTGATGTAATATTTACTACAGATGGTAAAGAGTATTTGACGTCACAGCAGTTAGTTAAAGAGATAAAAGATGAATTGTTTGTTCATGGAGGTCGAATCAATACAGTGGACTTGGCCAAAGAATTAAATGTAGACTTAAATCAGATTAATACTTGTGTTTCTGAAATAGTCAAAGGTAGAGAAGTTCAACTTGTATCTGGGTATTTAATAGCACATTACTATTTAGAAAAGATTGCAAGGGAAATCAATGAAAAACTTCAATTGCAAGGCCAAATATCTGTAGGGGAACTCACTTTGCAGTATGATCTTCCAGCTGAGTTACTGCAGCACAATGTGCTAGAAAAATATTTGGGTAAAATTATACAGGGTAAACAAGATGCTTCAGATCCAAGGATATTTTACACTGAAGAATTTATTATTAGGACAAAATCAAAGATTCGAGGTGCTCTTATGGGTCTCTTGAAACCAACACCAGTGGCAGTAATAATAAACCACTGCAATCTTACTGATCGCTTATTTATGAACTTATTTGATCAAGTAAATGCACCAGGTGTCCTCACTGGGCGTCAGGCTGGTGCTCTATATGTACCTTCTTGTTACACTAAATCCCAAAATGACTGGGTGATGAATTTCTTTAAACAAAACAATTATCTTGAGTATGATGCATTATCTCGCTTGGGTATTTCTGATCCCAAAGGTTATGTAAAGAGAATTCTGGCTAATGAAGACTTAACTTTCTTAAGTAGCTGTGTCATTGGTTCACAAATAAAACAGCATTTAGAAACGGCATTAGAAGAATGTATCTCTTCTAGAGGTTACTTAGATGTAGTGCAACTACTTCCATCTGTTTTGTCTGACACTGATATTGCAAATGTCCTGGAGGCTTTGTTGAAAAACAATGTTAAGTGTACTATCCTTTTTGATAACACAGGTAAATTTACCTTGTAACATATTTTAATTATTTTAAGTTATTCTCAAATTTATTAGTTTAGCACAGAGCTTTTTATTTTATTTTTTAATAATAATTATATTGAATGTTATGATTTGTAATTATTTCTTTTATTCAGTTTTCAGTACTCACTATATTGAAATTCTTAAGCAAAGTTGTATACCTTTAATGCAGAAGAAAGCTGAAGCAATAGTAAAATCTGGAAAATATCAACAGTTCTACTTAGAAAAGCAAATGAGTAAAATATCAGACATCGGTCAACAAGGACATGTGGACCACAAAGCTGAGAGAAAAGAGGAACGCAGAAGAAAGGCTGTCTCAGGAAAAGGTGGTGGTGGTGCTCAAGGTCGGGAGACTAAAACAAAAGCTGTGAAGAAACATCCAAGGTCCAAACAAGCAGCGCATGATTCTGATTCCGATGATAATGCTAATGTGCAAAAACAAACCAAAACTGACTTGGAAATTGTCAGTGTAGAGGATGTGGAAAACATTATAAAGGAGACCCTTGAAAATGAAGGCCTTGATGATCTTCTGCCTCAAATTGCTGAATATCTGCAAGGGTATTTCTTGTGTTTTATGTTTATAAATAAACTTAATAAATCCTACTAATCTTATTAAAATTATAATTGCAACAGTTTGTGAAGATGTATGTATGTATGATTTGGATGAAACTTTACAGTAATATAGGTCAGAATAACATATAGGCTACAATTTGTTCTAATTTTATGTAATTTTGATTTTACGTATATACATGTCAATTACGTTTGAAAAAATCTGCCCTCTGAGAGCATTCTTGGCATATGCTGCCTAAACTATTGGAGTTACACAAAGATGATGTACCATAGGATTATTTGTCTTGAATAGTTCTAAATAAATGTTCGCGACAGCATATATCAACCTATTTTGTGGAAGCTACTGTGACCAAATTTGTGAACCATGAATTTAATTAAATTGAATACTATTTCACAATGCACATTTTTGGTATATTTATCACACTCTTACAAAATCGATACATTTGTTGGTTTAAGTACTTAATGTAGATAAACTTTGTCTTTCACACTAAGTAATTTGGCCAAATAGTTTAAAAGTTATAGCGATATGATTTAAGCAATGGCACGACATGGCCGAGTGCGCGACCCGAACGCGGACATATGTATGTACGTCGTTGTTGGTAGAGTTCTTTGTGCATTTTTAGCAAATTTACATTTATCTCAAAGTGTTTAACATTTTATTTTAATTTTATTATAAGCACTACATATAGAATGATACATTAATTGTGTATCTTTTACAGTTATAAACGTGGTTGTTATATTGTATTAAGATCTGTCTGGTTTGTATATTTTATAAAATATAGAATTTTGAACATATACATTCAGAATTAGAGTGACAGAGACATTCTATTTTCATTTTATCTGACACTTTCACAGATATTTAAGCTACATTTTATAATCTATCAATAGAAACATATTTATGACATAATATTTCTAAATTTTCAGATCTCTCAATGCAGCTGGCTTAGCATTAGCAAAAGAAATTGCTGATAAATTGCTACAAGATGCTAGTCAAAATAGGAAGCAAACACATGCGTCTATTCAAGATAAAATCAACATTTTGGTAAATGACATAAAACTCTATGAGAAGGGTTTAAAATCTTTGCCTGCTGATCAGCAACCACAACTGATCAAATATCTGTTGAAATCTCTTGGGGCCGATGTACTAGCTGAATTCTGCAAGTATGCTGCGAATCAATGCAACCTCTCGGTGCAAGTTGATACCTTGTCTGTTGAGCAGAGAAATAAAATTATGAATGATTTGACAGAGGAGTACAAGAAGCCACTGACAGCCCTTAACAGCACCATTTTTGAACAAAACATGGAGTTATTTTATCAGGCAGTAGATGTATGCTTGTCTGTGTGTGGCATGATTTTAAAGAAAATTGACAAAAAGAAGGACAAGTAAGTATGAAATACTAAAAAAAACTTAGTTAATTTAAGATAAAAAAAATTTAGAAGAATAAAATTTTTAGTACCTATGTTGTTTTTGGAAGTTGTCTAACTAGACCATTTCACTGTAATTAATTTAAGCAATGTGTTTAAATTCTTTTTTTGTATTATTTATCGCTGTCAATTTTCTTTTCCAGGTTGTTAATACTGAATCATAGGGAGAAATTGATATCTAAATTAGAAGTTTGTGAGGAGCCAGCCCTATGTTTGCATTTGGCTGTGCTTGCCATATTCACTATAGTGACACAATCCATGCTGCATGCTTCCGGCAGACAAGTGCCGGTAATCATATCATTCTTAAAAGCTCATTTGAAAGATGAAGAATTTCAACGACTCCAACAATGCTATGGTAAGTATGTATTTATTGTTTTTCCTCCTACGATGATTTGTAGGAGGAATATAGCATCAAAATATGAAAAAAAAATCATCGTTAGATGAAATAAATAAAACTATATGAACAAATCACACAAAGCTCCAGACTTGTGAAATACTAAATCAACGTTTTATATTTTACTAGTCGACCCATGCCTACTTCGTTAAGCGTTAAAATATAGCCTATGGCACTCCTGAATAGTGTAGCTTTTTGATTGTGAAATAATTTTCATGATCGGTTCAGTATTTCTGAAGATTAGCCCTACAAAGTTACAAATTTTACCTCTTTGTAATATTAGTATTTATGATTATGAAAGCAATTAGGTATATATTAATGATCCATGAGCCAAGTTAATCAGTAAAAGATGAAAACTGCACAAAAGTATCTTAAGTTTTAAATAGCGTTGGATATATAGTGATTAGTGAAACTAGCGCTTAATTGACAATTTACAGAATTAGTAACAAAGTATCTGACAGCGGCTGAAGAAGAAAAGGCGATATTTGAGGACAGACTTAAGGATGAAATGCCAGCTCTGAAGGCGATGGTTAACGACATTAAGAAAAATAAGTTTGTTTAACTGTTTGTGTTTTAAATATATATTTTTAAATAAAGGTGGCACAAGTATTTAATTAGTTTTTTTAGCCCTTATTTGCGAACTGGAAATGATTGAGAAAAAGCGAGTTTAATATTTGCATGCTTAGAGATAATACGTGTATAAACCAATATTTAGTAGATTTTGAGTAAATTAATTCTCGACTGCCCCCGTGGTCCAGCGGTCAAGGTGTGTGCCTTCATGCCTTGTGATCCGGAGGTCCGGAGGTAATTTTGTGAAAAATTTATTTTTAGTCTAGTTATCCGAAAAGAAAGTTGGTTACATGCTTCGGAAGGCACGTAAAGCTGGGGTTTCGGGCATTTAACGTTTGTATAAACCTATCCTAAGATTGATTCTGTTTACTCTTTAGGTTGCAGATATCAGACGGTACCTAGTCTTTTAGTGTAAAAATCAGTAACCTTACCAAATATCCTAGTTAAGGTAGCGAACCCCGGGCTCTGAAGCTTCACTGCTGAGGATGCAATCGGGATAATGTTTGGCTGAGTAAAGATGAGTAAATTAATTCCGTAATTAATAGTATAACTTACTTCCCACGAGGACAAGGGTAAATAAGCTAGATTGGCCCTTTAAGAGTATTCTTATAACTTACTATAACAGTATGTACCTATATATGACTTGATAATTATTTTCTATATTATTTTCCAATCAGTCGGCGGGAGGGTTACATAATGAAACTTAAATAATAGATGGTAATAAAACGCTTCTTTCATCTGGCTGAGGCATTTATTAACATTTATTTTTGTTTTTCAATTTTTTATCTTAATACAACATACATAGTAATTAACAATACGTAATAAATAGTCCAAAAGTATATTACGCCTACAAAATAGCGTAGTCGTTATAAGATTATAGCCATACGAGTTGCTCGCACTTTCCGTAAAACGGCAGTGCAACTCATTTATGACAAAGTTGAAAAAATGGGATCACTCTCTGAGAGAATTATGTAGCCTTAACTTGAAGGTGTCGCCTCCTCTCGGAGTTATTCCATTTTCAAGTAAGCTATGCAACGACTCTGCCGAGCGCTGGCCGCCGGAGACTCGTGAAGGTTATGGCAAGGTCGCGTGTCCACTTTCAATGGTTTCATGATTTGTGCGATAAGAAATAGTAATTTGTTTGTTTTTTGCCAAACGTAACACTTGAGAAAATATACCTATTTAAATATCTATCTAGTGGTAATCAATCAAATATATGTATCTACAAAAATAGTTTGCATTTTTAAACAATATCAAGGAAAATAGCTGACGAAATTACATTTCCATTGTGGTAAGGAATGGCGATATCTATTTAGGTACTATCAAATGCGGAAAAATCTCTTACGAAAATGTTTGTAATATAATTGACCAAATAAAAAGATTTCGTGTAATAATCACTACAATCGTGTCATCTAAAAATATGCATCTTCAACAGTAAAGAGCGTTGAAGCACTTTTCTCCCACTTGAACGAGATAAGATATTGTTTATAGTAGCTATGACAAATAGATATTACAATATTTGAACTGAGTTCGGAAGATCTACTGAGCAGTTTTTCCCTTCTTAGACTAAAGAGAGTGTCGTAACTGCATTCAACCGCATTACGATAAATGTGCATAGAAATAATTTTTATATAAATATTACATTCATATACACACATTTAGAGAAATTGTGCTCATAATATGTGCTTACATATATAATAACTAGATAAATATATAGTGAGGGGTGCGTGGAATGTGTGCGTACTGTGGACTTGGCTGTTGCGCCGGCTCCAGTCGTAGGGCGATTAAGAGGCAAAACAAAACACTGTATTTCAATTTACCTCATGTGTATCGCCCGTGCCGGGTCCAGTTTAACAGCAGTGTCAACGAGCTCCTCTTAAAGTATAATTGTACAGACAGGACAACGATAAGCATCTTCGAATTCTACGTACACTTAGGTACAATATAATTAGTACATATCGATAAAATTGACCAAAATTGCTAAACGTTTTACAAAATAATTGGAATGTCAATAAAGCTTGGATTGTACCAAAACTTAAGATTTACTTAGGTTTCCACATGTTCAAAAGCACAAACAGATAACACCATAATCCGTATCAAATACAGATTCAAATATTTATAACATGTTAGGTACATAATATACAGATATATATATATATATAGTATCAATAGTAATCACATTGATAGGTACATAGTCTGTTCTCGAAATCGTGATTTGCGACTTAACCTAGAGTATTTAAAATATCACAATAAATTGCTGTGCACATACGAAACAGGCAAATTTTGAGTGCAATTACATTAATGTTTTATAATAGCATTACTTTTCATCTAATAAAACATTTACACTTTGAAAATTATACTTCAAACGAGTAGATATACGAACATTATGACTAGTCGCCGAGTAGTCGAAAAGGAAGAAATGAGGCTTAGCAATACCTAACAAATAAACCAGTTACAAAACTCTTCAGGTGATGGCAAACATATGTAGATATAACAATAGTACATTTTATGGGAAATTATTAACAAAGTACCTACATTAGAAATAAAAACAACAAGTACGTATATAACATATGGTGCTTTGAATCTAATCTTTGGCTTGATCGAGTCTTATGAGAATTCATTGACACTGACATCGCATTGCGTTCAAATAAGTAAATGTATTGTAAACTTATAAAACGAATAATAAATGTCTCATATGAGGTATATTTTATTTAAGTTAACTTGTTCAGTTGTGTCCCGTGCGTACAAGAATTGACTGACACTGGAACTTTAAATTTAGTTAATTATCAATCGATAACTTTTTAGTGAGATACATCAAAGCTATTAAAATATCTGTGCATAATTTGCTCGATGTCGAAATGAGTTTTAATATAAATACCGCAGAGTCTGATGGCTCAAGAACTAAGTTCTAACAGACTACAACGGTGTTTATTTCGTTTTTGTTTTTATTCAAATAACTATGAATGTATGGTGTTTCGATGTATAAACAAATATGGATAGCTTCGATGTGCCTCCTGAATCTCACAAAAACTTATCGTTTTATGGCTCCGAATGTCCACATCCATTTTAAGGCTAAATCTTATTACTACATCTACTTAGCATTATCTGCTTATAAGCTTACAATTCATGACAATTTCAATTTGATTTGCTAATTAATTAATACATGTTTAATTATTTGAAATAAATCTGATAATATCTATTATACTATACTACAAATCTGGTGCTTTTAAAATAATAACTACCATTATAATAATGTACCTATAATTACTTAATTGGCGCAATCCCACTAAATTTAATTTATAGAAATTTAGAGTTTTACCGTACACTAATTTATTACTATATTCGATACATTTTATTGAAAACTAACACATAAGTACTTAGTTAATTTTGTATTCTACTACTGAGTTATTCTAAATTCTATATATAAGTACATACATTTAGTAATGCAGTGAATCCACCACATTTGTTTTCCTAGAGGAGAGGTATGATTATAACTGATAGTTTAAATAATGTATATTATAATATATTCCTTATGTAAATCTTCTATAATTGGATGTGAACATTGCGGTAATTTTGAAAATGAAGTATTTATAATGTAATTATTTTTTATTTATACTAAAAAATAAGCTTGAGTTTAGTTTTATAGTTCATTATTTTAATTATTATTTCATTGGGCGTATCATGTATGACCAATGAATTCTCTAAAAAGACAAATTTGCAATCAAAATAATCTCGAACTTCTATAATACGAGTATTTAACATCAGTAACATAATTATAGCTTATAAGTAAAACAAATAGGAACTGATTAATGACTAGACTCGTTATTAAATGCTCAGACTTTTCGGCAAATGACTACAACAATCACTTTCAGTCAAAACTAATTTTGTGCTAACTATTCAAAAACAATAACATATTTAAGTATTTAGAAGAAAAACATTCCCTTGCAAATTAAATAAAAATAACACCAACTATGTATATGGGTAAATATTTTATCAATAGTAGCTGCCCATAGTTGAGATCCCATGTTTACTTATTTCACTCTAAGCGTCCTTCAGAAACATATGAGTAACTATAGAACACGATATACCAAACTAAATAATTTACCTACTCGTAGAAGAAACTTATATTTTTCGGCAACATACTCTCACTCGTGACTTGTATACAGGCGCGGTCCACCATAGATAGGCCGAATTTAAACCAATTAAATTATAATACTTATGTACACATTCATATAGTTCTCTTATTTTACAAACCTCATTATAATAAGGAATGCTTTATAACTCAATATAGAGTAAATACATACATAAAGTGAATAAATATATCAACAAATCGACATAAACATTTATGTTTCGTCAAAATCAAGAACTATATTACTCTAAAATATTATGTATATGTTCTACGACTAACAATGTCGACTACCAGTCTCACATTTTAGTTTAATAAATGTTAGAATGTACGAAATACTTGGAAAAATAATCAGCTGCGGTAAGATTAATTGGGACGAAACCAGATCGCGTTACTTCTATTCATCGCATACGCTGCACACACTAGCACATGTCAGACTGTTCGCTGTCAAAACCTTACACTACACTTTAAGTGGTAATGTTTTTGGCGTATGCTGCACCACTACTTGATATGTTTTATTACATTCAACCCGCTTTGTAATGTTGACTGGTTGCGTCCGAATGAGGGAGTTAGCAGCTATCACGGGGCGGCTGGGGACGGCGGCTCGGAGCCGGCCGACTTAACGGCCGCGCGCCCACCGCAGCAGCGCGTCGGCCAGGACATCTAAGTGGGCTTTCGTCTGGAAAGAGATTATATAACGCTTGTCATTTAGTGAACTGAAAAAAACTTCACATTTATGGATATTGCTCTCATATAGAGAAGGTAAAACGACATTGACACATCTTGTAGCCCAAGTTGCTATTTTAATTATCGGAAAGATAATAATCATAAACTAAGTTATCAACGAAATTGATTACAACGGAGTATGCTGTCCATAATAGTGT
>JADGIL010004246.1:262-11555 GCA_020352625.1 Cactoblastis cactorum | reverse complement strand
AAAAAAAAAACCAAAGTTTCTTTTTTGTTTTTCATATTTATTTCTGTGTTAGTGGCCAGTGTGTTGCATTATTTTTAGTATGCCGAAATTTGACAGTTCTAATGACAGTAATATTTTTTTTAATTTATTTTTTATCATGATCATTATGTATGTTAATGTCAAGTGACGAACTTAAAAATAGCCAAATAGATTTACTATGTCTTACTTTGATTTGTTACAATGTATACTGCATTATTTTTGTGACCGTTTTACGGAGTACACATAGCCCTATCAATCTACTACTAATTTCTTTTTTGGAGAGGTGTGTCAGGTTCCTTTTCATTTATTTATTTAATTACTTGACTCTTGTTATTGTTTCTAGAAGTTTTATCATCAGAGAACTGGTTTCCGAGCGGTAAAGATGTAAATATCGATTTGTGTAAATCGATACGCAGTTTTGGATGTTGTTATTAAATTTGAAATATTTTGGGAATATTTATGTTGTTGTTTACATGGAGAAGGATATTTTACATACGAGTAGTGTTTCAATTCAATTTAATATAGCCCATTATTACAATCATAAAGTTAATAATTGTTTAAAAAGTATTTTACTAGTTTTTGCGACGGGTGAGGGACTAGAAAGAGACAGTGGTAGCCACTTTCCATATCATTAACTATCTATATCCACATTGAAAATCACAATAATCCGTTGTTCCGTTTTGAAGTAACAGACGGACAAACAAACACCCTTTCACATTGATAACATTAAGTATGGAAGTATGGACAATTATAACATTCGAATCAGTATGTAGAGTCAACAAATGTGTCTTAATCTTAGTAGCATTATTATGAAAAAAAAGCTAAATTTGAATTAAATGATCTTAAATTAAGCTTGCATATATCGCAGCCCTATCAATTTGATTTGTAAGGGCATATAAACTTCATCTAAACATGCATAAAAATTGCTCTAAAATTTAAGATAAGATTTTTTTTTGTGACGTGTACCACTACAATTTACTAGTTGTGGAATAACGTAAGCTCGCGTCACTCAATAAGCAAGTAAATAAATTAATAAGAAATCCCGACACAATATAAAAAAAACACGCGTCAAACATATCCCTCTTTTTACATTGGGAGTTAAAACATAGCTAAGAACCCTCTCGATTAAATCACCTTTTTTTTGGCAGAAGGAGGCAAACGAGCAGGCGGGTCACGTGGTGTTAATGATGTTAAGTAATCACCGCCGCCCATAGAGACCTTTCTAATATAAGTACAACGAATTATCCAAATCGCTTCATTCGTTTGGAAGCTTGAGGAATCACCACAGACAGAATGACACACACACACACTCCAAACTTATAACACCCCTCTTTTACATCGGGGGTTAAAAAAATAAAAGTAACCGACTACATACAAGTAACCAATGTTGCGTAAACAAAGTTGTGGTCCCACGGTGGCTGTATGAATCGTTTTTAAAATAAAAAGGATGATTTTTTTCTAGACCGGTCTAGTAGTGAGCAGGTGTCGTTGGACGGCTTCATGCAGCAATGACTAATTCCAGGATTCAAATAAAAAAGTTAAAAAATATGTACTGGCCACTTAAGAAACAGTAAATTAAAAAAAGACTCATTAGTAAACAATTCTGTTTTTCCTGCTGTGTTCTAATATTAATTTTTAATTTATATACAGTATTTATATTAATGCCGCCTACGCATTGTTTTTACTTATATAATTAAACATAACAGGCTACAATACGCAAAACTGCCCAACTCTACTCTGACTGTTTTATTTTTGCTGCTCTATTGCGTCATATTTTCCAGGTGTCACCCTAAGGGGCAGTGTCTAAAAAGACTTCCGAGAGCAATCACATCAAGCAACAGTATAATATTATTTGTACCCAAATTCATTGTTAAAATAATAGGTACCTTTATCTTAAAGGTTTAGATAAACGCTGAACTTTTATAAGAAATCTTGAACCTCTCATAGAAATGATCAATCTGATCTATAAATTACTATAAACATTGTTTTTTTTTTTCGTGTTTTAACACAGTGTATTCAGTAAAAATTATATAGTATTAACATTTCTTGATTGATTGACTTAACTCTCTCCTTCCTTTAGCCACATTTACTCTTCAATACTAGACTTAAGTAATCCATTAAACATTTGATCTATAAAATAAATTTAAAATTATTTTTAATTAAACAATCTGCTACTTGTTGCATAAAGCCATCACACTCATATCAGGTAGAACATTCACATGTATTTCTCTGAAACATTTATCTCGGCTATTCGTATCTTTAGTCATTTTACCCTTTAATTTAAAGTCGTTAGGGTCGATATTCGCTTGCACAATCTCAAAGAAAATGAGAACCTTAAAGAATTTATAATTTAAAACATATCAAAGAATTGTGATAGTCTGTGGTCGACAAAAAACTAATCGAGTTAACAGATAACTTGGAATTCTAGACATTATGGGAATAGAAAAAAAATGTAAATACTTTTCTAGGACAAGCTGATTTGAGAACGCTTAACACTCCGAAAAAAGCGTTTATTTGTCTATGCTACTCTCTGCAAGTTAATAAATATTCTAATTAATATAAAATGGATAATTAATAACGAATTTTTTAACGATTCCCTTCCTTCGTCGTTGTTTCCGAATTAAAGTCTTATTTATATAGTGTCAAAGATCTTGACATTCTACCTCATCTTTCTAAAGCCTAAGATTCTGAGCAAAATGTTAAAAATTTAAATTAGTACTTAAGATTCTACAGATATATCAGGCAAATATTTTTTGAGATTGACGAATGAATAAGTCCCTAAGAATAAAAACTTAAAAAATTAACCTGGATCCCACAATCTTCTAATATAATTTCGGTTAAAATTTAAACATAACATTAGACAAGTCGTAATAACCATATTTTGAGGACATTAATTCCAAATACAAAAAAGTTAACCCTTCTCTCATAGTGATCAAATTAAACTTCACTATACCCAATTTTGGAAGTAAAATAAATAGGTTATAACCCTATTTTGGGGTCGAAAAGGATAAAAAAAAGTAAAAAGATACCTGCACTTAAACCCCGAACAGAGTGGTCTTGTCAGTTCAAATGTTTATAAAGCTTGGGATACATCAAACATTTTTAGGGCTTGTTGCATTAATGATAGAAAGAGAATGAAGATAATTAATTTGAGATAGCAAAATACAAAATATTCCAACTTGATTATAAAACTTGATAAAGGTTTGTAATTGGAGATTCTTCTGCTAGGCGATGGGCTAGCAACTTGCGAGTTATATTGTTTTTAATTAAAAACAAAAAAAAATATTAATATCCTAGCATTTTTTTTTTCATAAACACGAATTACAACGCTATACTCGACACGTTTCCTACTTTTTTCACTAATTTTATATGTAAATAAATAAAAATTTATAATGCATTTATTACAGTAATCTTGGTTACAACATGATGCTAGGTAGGACTTCCCAGTAAATAATCTAAATCTACATTATTAAACAGATGTGTTTTATTTTACCAGACAATATATCTTTATTTAATTTAATTGCGAGAAATGTAACGTCTCATTATAACAGAGAAAGCAATAAACTATTGAAAAATATTTCTATACAATTTCCTATTATTTCATGTTTCGTATCCGTCTTATGACGACGGCTTATTCTTGTTTCATCCTATTACTAATTCTAACTCAACCCACGCTAATATGAGCTGAGTTCGGAATAGAATATATGATAAATTAAGAAATAAAAAGTCGTAGGATAAGTAATTAGAAGGCAATATGGAACAATCCAAGAAAATGAATCCCAGAACTCAGTGTACCACCACCCTCCACCCAATGGTATCCCAACGTTTTAAAAGATCGTATTATTTACATTTTTTTTCCGTTCGAAATTTGAACAAAAAAGTAAAGGATAAATTTGGGCACACCAAATGCTCCACAGACAGGTTGGTGATTCTTTACTGTTTTTATGGCCACCCGACTTTTGTAACACATTTGAATCGATTTTTATCGACCCAGTTTTGAATCGAGTTCTTTCTCGAGTTAAGTTTTGGAATAAGCACCTTATTAATTGGTTTACATATTGTATATGCATGGTCTTATTGCTAGGATGGAGATTTAGATATTGTGACAGGTAGCTATCTCGCCCTCACACGAATTCCCTTTTGTAAGTCCTCTCCTTTGATTGACTTTTACAATCTGCGTGGGAAGATAAGCAGCTGACAGTTTTCTTTCTTTCACTCTCAGACTTAAATGGAAGCTTGCTTACTTGTAGAAATAAAATCACAAAGAAATATTCTGAAGATGACTCACCAACAACATTATTTTTTCATTATGTGAAAAAATTTGTAAAAACAAATGTGTTCGCGATGAATATTTATAAGAAAAACCAATAACAAAGAAGTACGTCCTTCATATTATTAACAACAGAATATGAACCTAAAGACAATAAAATAATAAACAGAAAAATTTGAAAATAAATTTAACTTTTGTACAATCGCCAGCGTACTATAAGTAACATTATCTATACATATCATAATATTGTAACTGAACTATATCTGTACATAGGAGATATTTAATAAAAACATATATAGGGGCTCTATAAGACCTGTAGAGGTCAAAACGATTGATTTCAGATTTTTTGTCTATCTGTACGTTTGTACGGGCATCACACAAAAACTACCGAACAGATCTGGGTGAAATTTGGCACAGCGATGGACTATGACCAAGATTAAAAGATAGGCTACTTTTTATCCCGAAAAATTAAACAGTTCCCGAGGGAAATAATTTTTTGTAACCGAGCAAAGGGCTAATAAGATATTATAGAATCCATTGGTCGGACGAAGTCGCGGGCGTTAGCTAGTATCTAATAAAATTGTAGCTGATCTGTGTATTTTTGTCATATATAAGTCAAAACATTTTCTTGTTTGATTTATATTTGTCTGTCTGTATGTATGACCACACTGTGGAACGAACTGCCTGCAGCGGTATTTCCGGACCGATACGACATCGGAACCTTCAAGAAAAGAGCGTACAGATCCCTTAAAGGCCGGCCACGCTCCTGTGACCCCCCTGGGGTTGCGGGTGTCTATGGGCGGCGGTGATTACTTAACATCACGTGACCCGCCTGCTCGTTTGCCTCCCTCTGCCATAAAAAAAAAAGTAGGCTTATCACACAAAAACCACTGTATGAAATTTGATGCAGTTTTTCAATTGTATCGTAGAAGGTCTTAAGTACTTAAAATATAAAGTTAGTTTCATCTTCACAAAGTAGGTTACAAGCGGACGACATCGAGGACATAAACTAGTTAATTATTACTGTAACTACATTGCAAATTCACTGCTATTACAACAACATAGAGCTTAGTCTAGAATGTCTTCTGCAGTTGACTGTACAAAAGCATGTAAACAATAAATACCCACACGATTTTCAAGGAGAGTTCAACGACCTCACCAGATACAAAACATGAGTTAAAAATCTACATTTTTTTTTTATGTCAGAGGGAGGCAAACGAGCAGGCGGGTCATGAGATGTTAAGTGATCACCGCCGCCCATAGGCAACTGCAACACCCGTGGGGTTACAGAAGCGTTGCCGGCCTGTAAAAAACCTGGAAAGGAAAGGAAAAAGAAGTTGGGCCCCCGGCCCCCCCACTCACCGGACCGAACATGACGGCTGATAACCGCCACTCAGGCGTCGGTCTTCTGTGGGAGTGTGGTACTTCCCCGGACGAGCCGGCCCAGTCGTGCTACAGGCTAAATATAAGCCTGTAGCTGGCTCTTCACCAGTACAAGTAGTGGCACCATACCACTACTAGTAGTGGCACCATACCACTATGAATAACATACATATTGTTGCAATTATATCTTGACACCATAACTTGGTTGCGATTGGCTATTTTTTAGGAATTTCAGCCCAAAGGTCTCCTACAAATGTTTATCTATAGGTACCTATATTGTTTTTATGGTATAGGGCGGCTAGTGGGCGAGCGGGGCACCTGATAGTTAAGGATCACCACTGCTCATGGACAATTGCAAAGGTATGACAAGAGTTATTGGCCTTGTATATTTTTATACATGTATTGATAAAAAATATGGTGTCGTTGAGTTAATATCCCCTAATAAGTACAAGCATCGAACTTAGTTTGATGCTAACTTAAACTGTGTGATATGTCTCTATATATTTACTTTTTTAAAAGGTAAAACTGGTAGTACTAAGACTTTGCCGTCACCAAGTTGTATCTTGTATCATGGACCGTGATAGCTAGACAGTTGAAATTATCACAGATTTTTTTTATTTATTTTTTATGCAAGACAAAGGCAAACGAGCAGGCGGGTCACGTGATATTAAGTGATCATCGCCGCTCATAGACAACTGCAACACCCGCAGGTTCACAAAAGCATTGCTGGGGTTTTAAAAAGCTCCCGACCTCCCCAAATGGGGAGGGTGGGGAAGATGATGTATTTTTGTAGCCGCTATAACAACAAATACTAAAACAGAATAAAATATATAATTAGGGTCTCTCCATACAACAAACAACGTGTTTTTCATACCTTTTAATTTATAAGTACTTAGATAATGGTACAAAGACCGACTCGCACTTAACCGTTTTATATGCTAGAAGCGTTTGAAAAACAAGATTCAGTCGTATATCATGTTTATCACGGCGTAACAAAAACAATAACAGTACACGAAACGGTTTCGAAAATTTCTACTTTTGAAGAGCAACTGCTCACGTAAAAACGGCATGATGGTTACAACGATACGCTGAGTCTCGCACGGAGCCATTTGTATACCAGTTTATCGCGGCATATCGTGAAAAATAACCCAAAAAGAGGATCAAAAGCCTTAAAAAGCCGACAGCTCGAAAGCGAGTTAATGATCTTTAAAGATCAAAATCTTACGCCCCGCATTTTTCCTTGGAGCATGCAAGTATCAATGACAGAGACCATCGCCAGTCATGCAATAAATAAGATATTCAAAATTTAATAATTGGATATATCGATGTTGACATCGAATGAAAAACGGAACGGATACTGTCGATATTAACGAAATGATAAATAATCATTTATTTTCATTTTTAATCAATCAACATTGCACAACTTAAAAAGAATAAATGCGGTGACAGCAAAAAAAGTTTAATTAAAGACACTGGCTAGTATGCGTTTGCGCATTGACGCATAAAAATCGTTTTTTTAAAAAAGGAAATCCAATATGGCGTCGCATCTATCAGCGGGGGAGCGATTAGTATACGTCGGCGTCATTCGCTCGCTCGCCACGCCTGCGTCATGATTGATCGGGGAGAGGGTTAGCGTGACTACTATTTGTAGGGTTCCGTACTCAAAGGGTAAAATGGAACCCTCTTACTAAGACTTCACTGTCCATCCGTCTGTGTGTCTCTGTCCGTCTGTCACCAGGCCATTTTGGTTCTTATGAACCAAAATAGCTAAAGGCGAAATTCATCAAATTAATACTAAAAACAAAATAACATAACTTTTAAGGAATTTTCCTCCCCAGCAAGAAATGTGTTTTTTAACTATTTTATATAAATAAAATTACGGAACCCTTGATGCTCGAGTTCAACTAGTACTTTTCAGGTTTTATTAATTATTTCACGAAAAAAACCTGGCCAAAATCGAATGCGGACTCCCGCATCGATGACGGCCGATTGCAGACAATTAAAATTAGCGCACGAACAATAGGAATGCATATGATTAATCGATTGTGACCCCGTTATAAATAATTACAAGAAATTCAATTGCGAAAAAAAATCTTGAAATGTTAAGTAAGATACCGATAGCCAATTAAGCTTGGGTTAATTAAAAACTTGAAATTATTGAATTCATAATTATCCAATTGGACAATATAAAGGTAAGCTCATCGGAATTAGTAATTTTCGAACGTTATTTATTTCGTATTATTGACTACGATGTTTTCAATGTTACCATGGCATTATGCGTATTGGTCAATTTGAGTATTTGACATTCATTTTATGTAATTGTCATTACAACTTTCTGACGACATGCGAATCTGAGAGTTTGCGATGAAGTTCATCGGTCTGACATTACGCTTGCCTGGCATTTGGCGTATCTGACTTAGGACGTATAAATCGCCATGTCAAACCAGCTTAAACTAATTTTGTGGTTATCATATAAATGATTTTAAATTAAAATCTAAATGCGTCAATAAATTTTACATAAACAAGGCCAAAATAAAAAACATTTCTTTTTATATTTTATTTGTGGTTAAATTTGTTAAATATTGACATATTTATTTGACAGCCCATTCAACAAACTGAGTCTTAAAAAAAAATTAAGTAGTTTTTAAAAAATATAAAAATTGTAGAGTTATTTATTTATTTATACGAGTTATGTTTAAAAAATAAATAATATAAATCTTTATAAACACTCACGTTTCTTTTCTTTAATTCTTAATCCTGTGAGTCTGCAATGCAAAAGTGATATTTGTAATGTAAAACTTTTAGAAATGTACAATTTTTCATACTATGTTAGACTCGAAACCGAAAAAGGTAAGTTTTCCTGAAAAATTTACCACACAAATGTACTTAGTCATAGGACAGCATAAACTTGCTTCGTTCCCTTGACCAATAAACACATTCCTAGTATTATATTTTTTCACTACTTAACATTACTGAAATACTAAATTTTTTTCAAACCCCGACACAAAAAGCGGGGTAAGTTAGTCGTGTGTTTTGTTATATTGTGTCGGGAGAAGTTTTAATTTAATTACTTGTTTTATACAAGAAGAATAGTAACGATATATGTATATGTATCTACAAGACACCACAAAGAACGAAAAACGCGTGGAAGTGAGACGAACAATTTTAAACAAGGAGAAATGACTGACTTTAATTATATCCTATAAAAATTTATTGAGGAAGCAACAGAATTAAAAGACTCAAAAATTCTTGGAATTTGACGCGAGAACATATGTAATGCCGCCATGTCACTAATGAGAGGCCATGTTTGTAAAACAACTGACAGCCGAGTGCAGTTTGTTCGAAATTTAAATTGTTTTTATTTTTTTAATCAAAATTATTATCTTCATTTAGGCATTATACTTATGGGTTCATTTAATTGACTTGTAAAGAATATAATTTATTTTTGAATTAAGAACAAAGTAATCAAAAACAGCAAAAACAATTTTACGTAGAGTTTTTACATTACATTTCACAAATATGATTTTTCACAATTATGTATAAATAATATCTTTAACAATTTAATGTATTTTCGACTAAATTGAAGCTACGGCCATGAGCTTATAGCCTTACAGGATAGTCAGAACCAAGAGTCTTGAGACTTGAAGGCCAAACTGAGCAAATTGGTATGCTTATTTGTAGTGACAGTTACTAGCTCATTGCCTTGTAGAATTCCTGTTTCAAGCCCTTTCCCTTGATTGACTTATAGTCTGCGCGGGAATAGTAGCCCTTAAAGACTTCTTCTTTGGAAATTTTTATGCGCTAGTACAATTCGCGCTTGGCAATTTTTGTAATAAAATATTTCAGCGTTATTTTGACCAAGCACTGACGTAATATTTTTTAAAGCACACATTTTTATATGTAATCATGGAAACCGGTTGTAAAATTATTACCTGTCCAACTCTACATTGTAAGAAGTCACGCGCTTGTAAGTCGCTCCCTATTTTTTGTTCAATGCAGCAGGCATTGAATAAAAAAAATATAGAAA
This sequence comes from Cactoblastis cactorum, assembly GCA_020352625.1. Lineage (NCBI taxonomy): Eukaryota > Metazoa > Arthropoda > Insecta > Lepidoptera > Pyralidae > Cactoblastis > Cactoblastis cactorum. The sequence continues at coordinate 1,857 of JADGIL010004246.1, read as the reverse complement.
TTAAGTCCGATTTCTATATTTTTATTCACTAGCTTTTGCCCGCGGCTTCACCTGCGTAGATTAAATTTCATATATAAAAGGGAGGGGGGCCTTGTTTTCACCCCTTTCAGATGATATTTCCAAAAATTCTGCCATGCATGTCAAGCATGCCAAATTTTAGCTTCTTGCGTTCAATAGTTTCGGCTGTGCGTTGTCAGTCAGTCACTCAGTAACGGAAGAGTTTTATATATATAGATAAATATTTTTTCATAAATAGGCTTCCATGCTGGGAGCGCAAGAAAAACCTAAGTTGTAAAAATCAATCAAGGGAAAGAGCTAGAAACGGAAATTCATGTGATGTGCTAGCAACCTGTCACTATTTCTGAATCTCCATTCCACCACCCACCATTTTGCTAAGCGTGTCCATCGAGTCTCGCTATTCTTGGCTCTCTCCACCCCGTAAGGGTGGAGTCTGTGGGTCTGTCTGTCGGTGAGTCGGTGGGTCTGTATTTGTATCATAAAATCTGAAATAGTAGAATCTGAATTGTAATTGTAAGTCACGCGTATAAATTCAAGCAGTAGATGGAAGTAATTGGTGGTGAACAAAATAATTTTTCATATATTCCTCACTTACTGATATTTTACTGAAACATAATTATTATTTTTTATTTGTATTATTTCCATGGTTTTTAGGGTCATTTTATTAATAAATTGCTCGAAACTAAATAAAGAGATTAATAAATATACAGGTACAAATTATACAGATTGAATTAGCTCCAAAGTTAGCTCGAGACTTGTTATGGGATACTAACTTTACGATACAATTTTATATAGTAAATACACATATTTATGATTAAAGCTATTTAAAGATAAAATTTAAATAAGGTCAAAGCAATAAACATTTACAACAAAATTATTAATAACTTAATGACAAAAAATTGCCTTATCTGTTTTCCTGTCCCACTTCTAGAAATTTTACGGCGTTCTCATATCACCAAAAAGAGTCTCACGACCCTTGGCTCTGTCCACCCCGTAAGGGATAGGGACGGGATACTGTGTCTATACCTGAGAATGCCTCTTCTAACTTCTTCTACACTTCCCTTTTGAACTACTACAAAAAGAACCTAGTATGCCATGTAATTACAATGAAATTACAAATTTAAAAAAAAGTCCCTTCATAACACATACGTAGAAACTTTTAACACCCCTCTTTTTGTGTTGCGAGTTAAAACATAACTAAGAACATTGTCGATTAAGTCATCTTTCTAAGAAAAAAAAGGAATTATCTACTAATTGGTTCACCCGTTTGGGAATAAATAAATAGATATATAGAGACAATTCACACAGATTGAGTTAGCCGCAAAGTAAGTTCGGGACTTGTATTAAGGGATACTAACTCAACGATACTATATTTTATAATAAATACATAATATAGATCATCCAAGACCCAGGCCAATCAGAAAAAGGTTCGTGACATTTTCCTTCATGACCTCACCGGGAATCAACCTGGGACCTCCCAGTTGAGTAGCGGTCAGATACGCTAACCGTTCTACCACGAAAGTCGTCGAAAGCTATGATGCCACAGACAGAATAACAAACACGTCAAACTTATAACA
>JADGIL010004226.1:38206-54636 GCA_020352625.1 Cactoblastis cactorum | reverse complement strand
TCGCATTTATAGTATTAATAGGATTATATAGTGTAAAAGTTCATAACTTAAATCAGAGAAATATTGAGGAATTTAAAAAGAAACATAACCTGTAAATATCATGCACCAGCGATACTGGAGTACTATAGAAAAAATTACTTACACGAAAAGTATTCGTCGTTTTATGTTTAACAGGTTTGCTCTTCATCTTGTTTAGAGTCTACAGCACATGTAAACATTAATAAAATAGAAATAAAAATTAATTGCCATCACACATCAGATGCTCCGTGTACGAAAGACGTAAACAAAACAAAAGCACATGTTATGTCAATCAATGTCACATTATTATGATTTTTTTAAATATTTTATGGTTTGGATACAAGTCCTTTGAGCCACATTATTATAATGACAAAGGTAGGGTGCGGGGTTGGGATCTCGACCGTGATATCATTAATAATATATTATAATGTACATCTAAATCATGTATATACTACAGACTAAATTCATATTTTTATCCTCCTACAATTTTGTAAGAGTAATATGATATATTCGATCAATAGCTACAAATCATCCACGGATTTAATCTGCCCGATATTATATTGAGTCAAATCAAAATAGTCCAAAAATTATTTTCTCAAATATTGCTCTCAGTGCCGCCAGCCCATAGGCTCACTCAGACTTAGCCTTTGCACCTGTTTGCACTCCTATACACTCAGCTCAGCAGAGTTTGACATATTGTCAATTTTGACATACCTACTTAATCAGAGGAGCAGTGTTGTCTTGATACGAAATTACCGTATTTCGGTAATCTTGGGCATTAAAAATAAGGTATAAGGCAAAAATTGCATTACCGTATCAAAATATACAGCAATTCATAGAATCTCAAAAATACACTACCTTATTACTTGAATTTCAAGCTGCAAGTACGGAATGATCATTTTTTTCGCTGCACATTTAAATTTGAATAAATACAATACGGCAATTTTCCTTGATTTCTGTCAAATTCCGGCAATTCATTTTAGGAGTATCATACGGCAACCAAATTTTGTAACGACACTAAATAGGTACTTATTTATACTTATTCATTCCTAGCACAGAGTACTTTATAAATATATGAAAATTCTTAGCCATTCTATGATTTATTCTTCGTTTTGTTCATGGTAAAAGACACAATTTAATTTTCAAAAAATATGCGGATAGCATCACACATTTATCTATGCCATTGAAATATATATTCTAAGGTCTTCGTGACTTTTCTTATCAGTAAAAGTTTGCTATCGATGTGATTATTGGCTATTGCAGCTTAACTATCAGTGTTTATTTTTATATGTTACCTATTATATTTATGTTAATATTTATTCAATGCTAGCACGATTTGTGAATTCTTTGCCGTTTGGGCTATCGGAACAAATAACAAAGCTTTACTTTCGAGGTAGGTGCCTACTAAATAAACGTTTAGGTATTTTAAATAATTATGATTATCTTTTTCGATTGCCAGGACTGCCAGACGTTCTAAAACTACAAATGGCTTTAAAAAGAGACCAACTTACTTACGAAGTATCAATCAACAATGTTGACAATCATTTACATTTATAGTGGATATTATTTTCATCTTTAGTGTATCATAAATGCGAACATTTTTGAGTATAGACGTACGTTATACTCAACAAGAAAATTATATCTTCTAGTTAAAAGTGTACAAAGCCAGGAAAGGTTTTAGATCTTGTACAAAACTAATTCATTATTGTAGCTTTGGTTCGCAACCAGCGTGGATCTCACAGTCACCAAGAACATCACCAGTACAAAACAATGGATGTGAAGATCTTGCCGGCCCTTCAGGACAATTACATGTACCTTATCATAGACAAGGCAACTAAGGAAACAGCTGTTGTGGACCCAGTAGAACCACAAACTGTGTTGCAGGCAGTTCAGGCTCAGGGCCTAAATCTTACAACTGTGTTGACTACACACCATCATTGGTAAAATATCTCTGTCTAAGACAATATTTTTCATCTTTTACTAAAAAATATTAGTCTACACTTTTCAAGCCTACTTTGTTTTTTTAATTTGGATTTCAATTTATGTTAAGACTAGCAGACCTGTGTCCACTTGGTTGTGTGTTTAAATAGCCTATAGCACTCCTGAATAGTGTAGCTTTCTGATTGTGAAAGAATTTTCATAATTGGTTCAGTTTTTCTGAAGATTAGCCTTTACAAACTTTATCTCTTTATAATATTAGTATAGATATTAATTTACTATTGGTCTACATTAATTTAATGGACGGATGGAGAGAGGCAAACCAAAGAAAAGATGGATAGACTGTGTGAAGAAGGATATGAGGGAAAAGGGTGCGATCGACCTTTTGACGAGTGACAAGAATATGGAAGAATAACACTGCGCCGACCCCAAATAATATGGAAGCAGGGCAGGCAGATGATGGGCTACATTAATTTGTTTAAAAAAAGGCATTTTTTTGATAGGGATCATGCAGGTGGCAATGAGGACTTAGTAAAGCTACAGCCAGGACTAACTGTTTATGGGGGTGACAAAAGAATAGGGTCCTTGACTCAGTTGGTGCAGCATGATGAGAGATTTAACCTTGGTAATTTGAACATAAGATGTCTTTTCACACCGTGCCACACTTCAGGTCACATCTGTTACTATGTCACAGCTCCACAAGAAGCGGAAGATTCTGCTGTCTTTACAGGTGAGTCCTGGGTATAATCTGATAAATAATCTATTGTAATTATTGCCTGCAGTTTTGCTCGCTTAAATTTTGGGTAACAGATATGAGAATAGAAAGAAACAAAAATAAGCCTATATCACTCTCCAGCCTTTCAACTACCTCCTCTTAAAAATCACACTAAAACATACCTCTGTTTTGATGTGAAAGACACAAACAAACACACCTTCACATTTATAATTTTAGTGTGGATATGGATTTTTTCTTTCTAGGTGACACACTTTTCCTTGGTGGCTGCGGGCGATTTTTTGAGGGCACTGCTGAACAAATGTACAATGCTCTGATAAACATCTTGAGCAGTCTTCCCAACCATACAAAGGTGTTTTGTGGGCACGAGTACACCTTGCAGAACTTAAAGTTTGCTAAACATGTCGAGCCTCATAATGACGAGATTGCCAAGAAGATCAGCTGGTCATTGGAGAGACGCAATGAGGGAAAACCAACTGTGAGTGAAATATTTTTAACTTTTATGAAGATTTTTTCTAGTTAAATTGAATGCAGTAAAAATGAAGAAACTCAAAAGCTGTTAAAAAAAATAATATAGTTTGGCTGCCCAAAATTTTACTTGTTGAATTCCTTTTCTATGTTTTAACCTCCTACGCAAAACGAGGATTAGATTTGACGAGTGTTTTGTTATATTGTATTCCGTTTTTAAAAATTTTTAATGTTATTATTTACATACTTGTTAACATTTAACTATCAAATTTCAGGTGCCATCAACAATTGGAGAAGAGAAACTATATAATCCCTTCATGCGTGTCACTGATCCAAATGTGATGAAACACGCTCAGAAGGCAGATGCGATCGAGACTATGAAAGCTATTCGCCTGGAAAAGGATAACTTCAAAGGTTGAATTTGTACTACCTATACTGCATTTTTTTTCGGGCACAAAATGTATATGGTTATTTGTTTTTTTTTTATTATTTGTTGATGCTATAAATACATTTTTATACATATAACAAGTCTATTCATTACCAGCCCACGGATTCACCAGGATTCACCAGCATTGCTCGTGTACGTGGCCACTTCATAAATGGACACTTAATACTGAAAGAACCGTTCGCATCGAACCAGCAGTTCTTTTGATTAGCGTGTTCAAATAAACGAAAACTTTGTCTTTATATAGTACTAGCTTTTGCCTCGGCTTCGCTCGCGTAATTTAGAGAGGAAGGGGCCCAGAACGAGACTTTTATTAGTTAACACAATCATGTTACTCTTCTTTTTCTATAAGGTCAAGGTTGTAGTAAAATGGAAAATCTGAATATAATTACAAAGAAATATAATTTATCAACCTAAACTTAAAGCTGACTATCACAAGGGGCGTATGAACTAGTATTGCAAGTTTGTTGTCATTGTTCCTTCTTTATGTATGCTGACATTTCTTCTGCATATTTCTCTTTAGACCTCTCGAACATGGCAACATACACCTGAAAAAAAATCTAACATCAGTCATATTTTTCAGGACTGCTGCCTACAGACCTTAGCTATAGACTATAGGCCACAATAAAGGTATAGATAAGCATAGATCTTTAATTTCCGCTAGATTCAGGAGTCTGTCAAGATATACTTAAATGAATGTATGTTGTAGTTATAATTAAATCATAGTTTGTAAAATATCCCCGCAAAACATTGATAATGATACAAATTTGACATTTGGAAAGTTTTTTATTTGAGTCATGCAAACAAGTTTAATAAAAATTTATGTAAATATCAGTATTCTGATAAATGGCAAGGTTATAACGATAGTTAATTACTGACAATAAACAGGTAATGTAAGCAAGAAAAAAGAAAAAAACATGTAAACAGCATGCATGTCTAATGTGATTTTATACTTATGGATCAATTCATATCCTGCCTATATTAATATAGTAGAAAAAATACACTAACCCTTTTTTCTTCATTGTTAAGAGATCTCCACCGTGATGCCAGCTGCCTAGTGACTTCTTGTTTAGTTGGTTCTGAACCCACTTCCGAATTAGCTTCGGCTATGATCAGAGGCCGTTGCTCTTGACAGAATTGGAAAAACGCATTGCATGGCTTTTTGGGAGCATTGGGATCCTTTTCGGGCTGAAATATATAATATAACATAAATTTATTTTTGGAAATAATTGTGAATTATTGCATTTGCAAAAAAAAATTGAATTGTTACTGTTCTATATCTTTAAACACTTTAACAAGTTTTCTATGTCAATTTTTTAAACCCAAACTAATGTAACAGCTGCTTTCAAGGATTTTAAAAAAGGAGAACAGCACCTAAAACATAAATAAAGCTTTTTGTTGTCTTTTTACTATGTATGTGTGCATTGTCACACAGTTTTCAAACTGTAAGTGTGCGTAAGTTGTGTACGGAAACAGTAATGGCATACTTTTGGCATGGGTTTTCATGTGTTTATATGGCAGAGTGCTGTCCTCCTTTTTTTTAACGTCTTTAGCAACTACATTCAAAAAATTAATAAATTTTACTTTGTCTGCTTTGCTTTTTCTTTTTGCGCCTGGTTTCTTCCCCCCAGTAGCATTCAGTTTATCTGTCTGTTTAGATGCCTGGGCTTTGGGTGTCGCGCGAGATGGTTTCGAGACAACTTCAGGCCCGGTCTCTGCTTCTATTGAAGCTGTCCTAAAAGCATCTCCATGGCTGTCCAGCCTCTCCACCAATAACATTATGTCTTTACTATAGCGCTTCGTTATTTTCTTAGCTTCATGTATTCTGTAACAACGCTTGTCATTTATTTTCACACAAAACAAGAACAACTACAATAACGTTAGGAAAATAGCGCACCTATTGAGAATTCTTTCATTATCCTGTTGCAACACTTCACATCTTTCAAGTAACAGTTGATATTTTCTTCTATATATATCCTCCTCGGAAGGTAAACTAACCATATCATCTGAGTCGTCAGAAATATTCGAGCTAAGCTGTTGGACTGTCATTTTAATTTATTTCACAACTTCAAAGTTCAACACGATCAAATTTCCTTTTTGTCTTTGTCTGATGCTAGTTGTCATTTTCACACTGTCAAGTTTGAATTTTTCTCAATGTTGGCATCAGTTTTTCGTTCGGATACACATTCCTTCTGCATTATAGTGATCAAAATTCTTCATAAACATTTCACTATTCTTTTTGTTTATTTAATATCATTGTGAAATTTTAATTTAATATCATAAAAAAAATCATTGTATAATTTACAATTTAATTTCATGCGTATCTACATCGTCTTTTAACTATTCTTACCGAGTTACGATCATAATAAATATTTATTGTGGTCTATTCAGGAAATAAATTATCACTAAATGTGAATTGTGAACTCACTTCACGGAAGTGAACTGTAGACAGTTTTACAGTTGGCAGCACTTCAAAAGGCGGTAAAATTTGTAAAATGAAAACGAAATTATTCATGTTGCCCCGCTCGACCAATTTCCCGTCCGCGTTTGCGCTTTACCTTCAGTATTAATCTCATCCCGGGAAATAACATTGATCGCTTGATTTAAATAGAACTGTCAAACTTAAATACTGCAGTATCAGGATTCAGCGTGACTGCAGTGTGCATATGTTGTGGTTTGTGATGAATAATGCATCCTGCACCGAATAAATAATTATAAAACAATGTAATTTTTACTTTAAAGAAAGGAGATGAAATTATTACAAATGATTTCGAAAAACAGCTATGAAATGGATACCGGTAGCATCGAAACGAACTATGTTTATTTATTTCATATTATTATTTCTATTATATTTATTCTATGCTCTGAATTCCTGTTTAGTTGACAAAAGAAAGGTGCGTATCGTGTTTTAGTGCTTATAATTAATCATAATAATATTAGATATGTTGTTTACAAAGTTCCTTAATTCATGTCTTGTTATTGATGTAGGATATATAGGTTTATTTATTATGTTCGACAGCACCGTAGTAAGTGGAAAAAAGTAGTCTCTGGCTAAAAAGCGTGTTTATAATATGTATGTTTTTAATGAAATAAATATTACATTACCATAATTAAATTTTGATGAATATGAATTAAATAGTATAAATCTAAGAAAAAGGTTTTGGCATAAAGTTAGGTAAGAAGAATCGGCTATCTTTTATTTTGTGTACTAAGTTTGGCTTAACTTTTTTCTAGACTATTCGCGTATTTTTTTTTATGTAAGAGGGAGACAAAAGAGCAGGCGGGTCACGTGTTGTTAAGTGAACACCGCCGCCCATAGACAACTGCAACACTCGCGGGATCACAGGGCTGGGAAGTTGGGCCTCCGGCTCTCCCACTCACCGGAAGGAGCATGGCGGCTGATAGGCGCTATTCAGGCGTCGGTCTTCTTTGGGAGTGTGGTACTGCCCCGGACGAGCAGGCCCATTCATGCTGCAGGCTTAAAAAGCATGCAGCAGGCTCAGACCACTACGTATCTTACTAATACTCTTTCTTGATTGTTATCAATTTTAGTTTTCACTGAAATATCAGTTTTTGAAACGACACATATCGGACTATCAAAGTGCTACAGCTCGCTTCGTCTCGTTCCTGGGTTTTGATTGGAGCGAAGAAGGCGATTCAGGGAAAACAGAACAAAAGGCTGTGAAAAGACTGCCTGATGCCTTGGTGATAGGTGTTAAGAAATGCGGCACTCGAGCGCTTTTGGAATTTCTAAGGTAGGTTTAAATAAAACCGGCTAAGTGCGAATAGGTCAAGGGTTCCGTGCCATTATTTACCTACATTATAGAAAACCATTTGTTGTATGTTAGCCCCAGTTAAATATTTATTTTATTCAGTTTTGATATTTGTTATTTTAAAAAGATTATCTGCAAAAATACATTTAAAAATAATTAATTCGTTAACTGAAATATATAAAAAAATATTCTTACGTTTCTTTACAGAATACATCCTGATGTCAGGGCCGCAGGGTCGGAAGTTCACTTTTTTGATAAATATTATCATAAGGGATTCGAATGGTACAGGTAAGTAATCAAATTAAAAATATTAATAAAACCCCGACTCAATATAAAACACACCTCAAACTTCCCCTCTTTTGCGTCGGGGGTTAAAACATAGCCAAGAACCTTCTGGATTAAGTTACCTTTATAACAAAAATTGTATTATTGAAATTGGTTTATCCGTTTGGAAATTATGATGCCACAGATAGAATGATACACACACGTTAAACTTATAACATCCCTCTTTTTGTATCAGGGGTTAAAACAACAAATATACAACAAGTCAATTCAATAAGCGAAAATTACGAGTATGTTAGGTATATTTTATGTCAATGTTAAAACAAATCGTCATGTGCGAGTTAACTCTTGTAGAGTGGGTTCCATACCCTAATTATTATTGAACACATCATATGTCTTATCTGGTTTCTCCGGAACTATTCAACTCATTGAGAGCCACTCAATATGCTTACTACATGTAATAATAATATATAATAATTAAAACCTAAATTAAATTAAAAAGGTGGGTTAATCGATAGTGTTCTCAGCTATGTTTAACCCCCGACGCAAAAAGAGGGGCAATTTTGACGTGTGTTCTGTTATATTGTGTGGGGGGTTTTTCAAATTTTTAATTAATTTATTAGGAAAACCAACAGCTTTTGTTTACAGGTTATAGTAAGGTTAAAATATAAAACAGGAATCCATTAACAGATAAAATTAAATTATACTTATAGAAATTGTGTTTGCTATACCGAAATAAATCAAAAAGAACTCTATCTATGTTGAAATAGAGACAAGATGCCGCCGACGCTATCAACGCAGATCACGATGGAGAAGACGCCGGGCTACTGGGTGACGCGGTCGGCGCCGCGGCGGGTGTTCGCCATGAACCCGGCCGTGCGGCTTTTGGCCGTCGTGCGGGATCCTGTCACCCGTGCCATCAGCGATTACACGCAATCTGCTAGGTCAGTTCAAATTTGATTTTTAGGGTTCCGTACCCAAAGGGTAAAACGGGAACCCTTTTTTATGTTAGAGGGAGGCAAATGAGCAGGCGTGTCATGTGATGTTAAGTGATCACCGCCGCCCATAAACAACTGCAACACCCGTGGGGTCACAGAAGCATTGTCGGCCTATAAAAACCCGCCCTCCCCAAATGGGGAGGGCATCCGGCTCTCGTACTTACCGGACGGAGCATGGCGGCTGATAGGCCGCCATTCAGGTGTCGGTCTTCTGTGCGATTGTGGTACTTCCCCGGACGAGCCGGCCCATTCATGATGCAGGCTCATACCACTACGAAAATATCACTAAACATCAGTATTATGAAACGCCTTTTATTAGCCTTTGAGTCAATGAAATAAATGAATTTAATTGTATAGTTATTACGTTGTTATCTGAGGCTATAACTAATTTGACAGCAAACGCCCCAGTCTGCCGAGGTTCGAAGACCTAGCTCTGGTGAACAGCACCGTGGGATGGGACGGCGTGCCTTGGTCGGTGGTTGACGCTTCATGGCCGCCCGTCAGGCTGGGCGTGTACGCTCGTCCTCTTCGACGCTGGCTGAGGAGGTTCCCAAGGTCCAGATTGCTCCTCATCAATGGAGAGCGGCTGGTGACGGATCCAGCTGAAGAAATGGCAAGAGTTCAGGTATAGTTTCATCAAGATTATTAAGAGAAGTTGCAATGGCCGTCCGTCAGGCTGGGCGTGTACGCTCGTCCGCTTCGACGGTAGCTGAGAAGATTCCTAAGGTTCAAGCTGCTTTTTTTTATGTCAGAGGGAGGCAAACAAGCAGGCGGGTCACGAGATGTTATGTGAACACCGCCGCCCATAGACAACTGCAACACCCGCGGGGTTACAGAAGCGTTGCCGGCCTGTAAAAAACCTTCGAAGAAGTTAGGCCCCCGGTTCACTATGAAGTTGGCTGATGTTTTTAAGGTCCAGGGATAAGCTAGGATTAGCTATCGATTAGGATTAGCGATCGATGCTCAGCTAACTTCTGCTTTTTTAGTAGTGGTATGGAGCCAATACTTGCAGTGGTGTGGAGCCAGCTACAGGCTTCTTTTTAGCCTGTAGCCCGAATGGGCCGGCTCGTCCGGGGAAGTACTACACTCCCACAGAAGACCGACGCCTGAATGGCGGTTATCAGCCGTAATGCTCCGTCCGGTGAGTGGGAGAGTCGGGGGTCCATTGTCTATGGGCGGCGGTGATCACTTAACATCTCGTGACCCGCCTGCTCGTTGCCTCCCTCTGACATAAAAAAAATACTTCACCACATAATATTAGTAGGTATTAAGAAAAGTTGAAGTTTCTACACTCTTGGCAAAATTTCTTCCAGGACTTCCTCGGCCTTAAGCGCGTGATCACCAAAAAGCATTTCTACTTCAACTCCACCAAGGGTTTCCCGTGTCTCCTGAAGCCGGAGAGTGGAACTCCACACTGCCTTGGCAAGAACAAGGGCAGAAATCACCCACATATCGACCCAGTGGCTATTGAGAGGCTCAGGGATTTCTACAGGCCCTTTAATGAACGGTTCTATCAAATGTCCGGCATCAATTTTGGATGGCCTTAGAATACACAAAAAAATATTAAAAATAAGTTCGTAGTTCATCATATCTTAAATTTATATAAATCTACGTTAATCGAAAACTTTTGCAAGAACTAATTTAATTTCGAATGTTTGAAGGGAAGAGTGGCCTTCGAGTCAAACGACTTTTGGCTCTGTCTACCCAGAAAGGGAAAATATGATAATGTATTTGTCTGATAACTGAAATATCTTAGCAAATAAGTTTATTTAATACTATTTGTACCGCAGGCCAAGACTCATTAATTCATTACGCCATAATTTTACTAATACATTGTATTTTTTTTTTATGGCAGAGGGAGGCAAACGATTAATGATTTAATGATCTTATCAAGGGCTAGGCTGACTTTATGATTTGTTGGTGTAGCTACTGCTCAAATTAAATAGCTACCATTATATACATATCTATATGCATACTACGGCCGCAAACTGGGCGGCGGTGATCACTTAACATCGCGTGACCCGCCTGCACGTTTGCCGCCCTCTGACATACAAAAATATTAGAAATAAGGTACATATTTAATAGAATATACCGTAGACGCTTTCCAGTTCCTAGGCTATTCAGCATTCCTTATAAGTGATAAATTTTTAATCATTTTGAGACTTTTGGGCTCCATAATTTATACGATTGTGGAGATTTGTTACAGTGATGGTGTTACTTGCACTATTGTATAGATATGTATTTCGAATTAGCTGATTTGAGTGTTTGAGATGGTTTTACAAACATACATTGTAATTTTAGTTCATATTATCTTTACGTATAGTAAAACTGTAAATAGTCTGTTTATACAGTTCCCAACAAAATATATAAAAATAAATATGGGCGATTTTAAAAAATAAATATGGGCGGTGATCACTTAAAATCTCGTGACCAGCCTGCTTGTTTGCCACCCTGACGTAAAAAAAGAAAAAATCTTCCGCTATGTCTCAAACGAAAACTCCTCGACATGTGTATTCTGTCTATCTTTATCTATGGAGCTCAGACGTGGTCTCTGGTCGAAGATCAAAAATCCAGACTCAAGGTTTGTCAACGGGTTATGGAGCGCAGTAAACTAGGTGTACGTCGCATAGACAGAATAAGAAACACCGGGTACGCTCCGAAACTGGAATTGCTGACGTAGGTGTAAAATCAGCGGAGCTTAAGTGGAATTGGGCTGGACATGTCTGCCGCATGCCACCAGAAAAATGGGCACGGCAAGCTACCCTGTGGGAACCTGACGGGCGTAGGCGTAGGGGTATACCATTAAAGAGATGACGGGACGACATTGGCGCTTTTTTGAAAGATTGGCAGGCGGTTGCTCTTAATAGAGATCTGTGGAAGAAGAAAGGGGAGGCCTTTGCCCAGCAGTGGGCTATAAAAACAAGTTGTGACGTATAGAACATTATATTTATGTAGGTATTGAATGATCATTCTCTTATTACTGTTACATTACACCTAATTTGACTTAATTAAAAATAATTAATTATATACATCAATTATACCATGTAAAATGCAAGATATTATACGATGGTTGTGTAAATGTAAACGAAATAAGGAAACAAACTTAGATTGAGTGAGAATAATATTTATAAATTACCCTCCTTCTGCCGCAGTCGGGTAATAAGGGTTTACATAATGCTTTGCCGCAGTCGGGTAATAAGGGTTTACATAATGCTTGAAACATTGAGTAAAAACAATTGGTAAGGTTTCATGCTACGTGCGATATAATTTAATTTAAAAAAAATCAAGATCTCGTTGGTGCAGCGTTAAAGTTCTTGCCTCTCAAGAGGTCCCGGGTTAGAATCCAGGTCAGATTACAATGAAAAATTGTATTTTTCTGATTGGCCTGGATCTTTGATGTTTATTTATATACATTTATTATAAAAAATAGTATCCAATACAAGTCTCGAACTGAGTTGGCGGCTAACTCAATTTGTGTGATTTGTCCCTATATAATTATTTATTATTTGTTATTATTATTTAAACACAAATAAAAGTTATAACAGAAGTCACGAACTTTGGGGTTAACTAAATCTCTAATTATTTGCCTCTATATATTTATTATTTTAATTTGTTATATGATAAAGGAACGTTACTTAAAACGTACAGCTATTAACTCACTTATTACTAGTATGGCCACCGAATATAAAACGGTATACTTAAATGCATTACTAACAAAAACCTTTTTTTTATATCTCTGTTCTACACAAATGGTAACTAATAAAATAAACTACAGTAGTACAATTTCTTACATTAAATCTTAGACTGGTCGACATTTTTCTGACTTGAGTCGCGTTATTAATAGTGTTTATATAAAATTATTGAACTGCACTTTATAGCATTTTATTAGATTTTAAGGGTAGCCAATTCGCACAATGCCATCCATATCTCACGTGCCATGTAGTTGCATAATTTTATATTATTATTAATTTTATATTATTAGAGGCTTAAATACTTTTTATAGGAAGCAATAATTTTTAATAAATTACATCAAATAAACTTTGTTTTATTTTTATCATTTAAATGGAAGCGCCCTCTGGAGACCACTGTATAAAGTTATATTTTAAAACCATTGTACGTTTATAAATTGTACATAATACAACTGTCTACTTAGAACAATGAACAATTTAATTAAAAATTTAAAAAAAGTCAAACTTATAACATCCCTCTTTTTGCGTCGCGGGTTAAAAACATCTAAGAACACTGTCGATTAAGTCGCATTTTTAACAAAAAAAAATTGTCTAAATCGGTCAACCCGTTTGGGAGCTATGATCCCACAGACAGAATGACACACGTCAAACTTATAACACAACAACAAAGTTTTATCACAATTAATAGTAGCTAGTAGTAGTAGTCTCTTAAGATATACAATTTTTTACGTATTAATATAGACACTTATCATGCACATACAAAAACTAATTTTACATTATATTAAAACCAATATTTTACTTATTAACATTACTGTCCAATACACCAATAAGTCTACCATTCCGCTAACCATGTTCTTTGAGCCACTCTTGGCTATGTCTGCCCCGCAAGGAAAAAGACGCGATACTGTATACATATACTTTATTACACAAACGACGAATATTAATACATACATAATATAAATTACGCCGATTCTCCCTCAGGTATAAACATTGGTAAGTTGATAGGTTTTATTTGTAGATAAGAAATGGACTGGCCGACCGCTGCGAACACTACGGGCGTGTCGCCGTGCCGTGCGTACAGTGCCGCTACGTCTGCGCCGCACGGCAATTCGGATGACTGGCTGCAATTATAATGAACAAAAATAAAATAAAAATAAAGTGGCATTTTAAAAAAAGAACAATAAATTTACAATTTAATTTCTCAATAATTTTGACATAATAAATTTTAAATATAAGGCTATAGTCAGAAAGTGATTAAAACTACATCTTATGATTAATTATTCCAGTGTTTCGAAGCGCAAATGACGCAAGCAACAAAGAATGAATCAACAAATAAACATTATAATTGCTTAACATGTAGTAAATAAAATGGAGTGAAATCAAATAAATTTTTATTTTATCTGTAATGATGTTAATAATCATAAAAATATGTACATATACTCACTTGACACATACAATGCGAAAATGTGGTTTTGGTAAATTGCTTTTTCTAAAGTTCTGTACATCCTTGTTGTAAACATCGAAATCGATTCTTAAATTAGCTTGTTGATTGATTTTACTGTTGTGGGAAATTATACTCAATTTATTGAGCACTGAAAGCATATCCTTGCAATCTTCTGGTTTTATAATAGGATGTGTGTCTGTAATTAAATCAGGATTATTTTCCATAGCATGACCGTCATGGAACAAGGAAGCAGCATATTCCATAGTTTCCAAGAACGAAATTTTAACATCCAACCAGTTTACGAATTTACAACTATGATTTTTTAAGAACTCGTACAAAAATGTTAGCCTATTAGCTTCAACTATTCGGGATATCATAAAATTCTTAGACGCAATTTCAGCTCTTCCAAAGTCATTAATTTTTGGCAACCAATTTTTAAAAGATCTTTTCAATTCTTCACTATAATCCTTATGTTCAGTTTCTTCAGTATCGTCTATCATTATTTCTGGGAAATCACTATCTTTGCTACAGCAGGCCATCTGTTTACTTTTTTCTGAAAGAGTCTTCAATAAATTAAAAGGATTCCTAACTTTCTTTCCCGTTTTCTTTTTCTTATTTTTCTTTGTTTTAGTTTCTTTAATGACACAATCAGATTCAGAACTTGAATCTAAAACAATTTGTTGGCGGTTTATGACTCTAAAATTTTCATTTACATAGATATCAGCATTAAAGGAATTATTGAATGTTCTGACGACACTGGACAATGTTCTTCTATGTCGCGATGTAGCAAACTCTTTGTCTTCAAGCTCCTCCAACTTGGAAGCTAGCTGTTGAATCTTACTCAAGTTCTCTTCAAATTTACAGTCATCGTCTTTTTTGTTCCTTTTTGCAGGAACTTCATCATCATCAAGATTAATAGCATTAACTGCGTTCTCATTCTCATCTATATCCAGATCATTTGTGAGATGAATTCTGGCATGGTATCTTGAATTGTAAATATTGATTAGATTTTGCAAAAGTTTTAAAAGCCAAATGTTTCTACCTATTAAACTTTTAGATTTCAAATTCAATGCTAAGTTCTTTACAGTGTTTAAGCGCACTTCTCGTTCATTATCTCTTCGGCGTTTCCTCCTATTACGGCAAGGCATGGTAGGTTCATAAACCGGCCTTGTGGGAATATTAACAGGCCTAGTGGGAAAAGTCCTAAAAAAGGGGGGTGGCCTATTTAAGAATTGAAATCTGGGCATATAAACATTATTCCTTACAAAAGGCCTTTGGAAAAACATGTTACAAGTAAAAGAGTTCCAAACCTGTCTTTGTCTCCAAAAGTGGAACTGATTGAATACAGGTGGTCTTTGAAATCGGGTATTGGAATAAAAATGAGTTTGATTACTATATTCTTGTTGAGGTGCGTTTGTTTCAGAGTTGGAGGTGATTACGTTTTTAGTTCTTACTTTGTTCAAATTTATTTCATAACTAGCATACCTAGGTGTGACATGATCTGGCAAATGTTTTGTTGGCACTGTTACTGTAACATTATCTTTTTGCAATAAATTGGGAAATTTTTCGAAAAAGTTGTTTAAATCTCTTGGGCTGTTAGTCCTATGATGTTTTTTTCTCATCAATTTGTAAATCATATTTTGATTTTTGTTCTTGATAATTGTTGCACTATTTGACGAAACACTGTTGGTATCTGACGTTTTCAGAGCTTCACTTGTTTTAATACCTGAATGTTCAATTTCATCATCTATTACAATTTTGCTGGCATCTTCTGGAAATAAAGAAACAAAATTGTAACAAAGATTTCTGAAAACAGCAGTTGGTGTACCAGCATTCACATTATTTTAAATTGGAGATTCCAAGGTTCAGATGCTGAGCACATGTAGAGCCATAAAGATATCAATCGGGACCCATTTTGTATACAAATGCTATTACTTTTTTAAGTGGTTAAGTAAGCTGTCTATGATAAAAAGGGCTGCTCTATTTCGTTATAAAATAACATTTACTGTCTATAAAGAGAAAGCCGAGAATTTAACTTAAAGTAATAATTACATTTAAGAATTACAAATGAGATCTTTACCTTGAACTTCAGATTGCATTAAATCGGCAGTAATCACAGCATTTTCAGATATTTTGTGGGGTGTTGAAATAACATCGTCACTTGTATCCATTCTTGATTCATCATTATTTTTATCATTATCAGATATGTCTTCACTGTTCTCCACTTCTTTACTATTAATATTAGTGATCTTATCTTCATTTTCCTGCTGAGTAGTTGTTTCATTTTTTGTGTAAGAATCTGAGTTTGTATCATTTTCCAGCTTCGAGTCTGTAAATCTAAATATTTTGTAACCTAGTCTACTTAAAGATGCATACACTTTGTAATGCATGATGGTTATTTGACCACGGAGAAGTAATGAGTAGGCTTGTTGCAAAGATACTGTCACATCATTGTATTTCAGATGTAGACAATTCTGAAATTAAAAATAAAAATTGTATAATTAAAAGTTTTAATTATCAAGAAGTCAGAGGAGGCATAAACATGCATCGCATACATACATAACTCACACCCCATACTCATAATAATTGTAGAATGAAAAGCAGTTTATAGACTTCCTCATAGGGATGATCGATATTAGAAA
>JADGIL010004226.1:16157-38057 GCA_020352625.1 Cactoblastis cactorum | reverse complement strand
GATATTATCGAAGGCAAAACATCGATGTCAAAACATCGATTTTTTCGATGTCAAATACATCGATTTTTTCGATGTCAAATACATCGATGTTTATTCACTATCAATGAATATCGAACATCCCTACTTCCTCAATAAATCAACAATATAACACCAACAGAATTTTCAAATTGAACTAATCCTTCCTACAATTAGTGCATTAAACCAAACAAACAAGTATAGATTTTGCAATGTGAAATTCTTTTCTTTTTCAAAATCAGATTTTACAATTTTGTCGTGGTTCATTGAATGAATCTACTTTTCAATTTTAAACCTTATAACATGCATAGTCTTCGAATAAAATGATTGTGACATAAGGACAAACAGACATGACAAAACTGTAAGAGTTCCGTTCATTAATCAAATGTAAAAAAAATACTCACTACTTCCATCAAGTACAGTGTCTCTTCAGGCCTCAAATATAGAACTTTATCTTTGTGGTGGCCTAAGTACTGCCAGTAACTGCCAGTCTGCTTGGTCACCTCTGCTAACATGAGATCTTCCCGCCATTCCGCATGACTTAAATTACCACTGTAATAAAAATGTTACCATGGTGTACCACAAAATAAATAAATACAAGACTTATTCTTGCAAATATAACCATGCATTATGGCAAATATTTACCATTTTTCAATCCTTTCTACTTCTATAAGACTTTTTCTTGCATCTAATGCAGACTGTATCTGTTTTTGCTCTAACCAAGATCCATTTGGTTTCACATCTTTGAGACCTAATTCGGGTAGAGATACGGTTACTTTTGTTGCACCTTTAGCTACTATTTCTTCTCCCCTGGAGATAATAATTTTTAATTATTATAAACGACACAGTGAAATAATGTAATTAACTTGGTAAATTATTATTATTTATACAGGTATTACTGCAACACTTACGATAACAATCTAAATTTACTCATATTTAACACATGAACTTCATTTCATTATAAATAAAACAAAATCACGAATCAGAGATTGTAGGTATAGAATCCATTGAAAATAATAGAATCGATCGGATATCATTCCACAAAATTTGTCAAATGTTATGTCAATGTCATACAAAAAAAAATTAGATTTCATCTTTTTTAATAATGTATGGCACAGAATTATTAATGACTAGCTAATTCCCGTGACTTCGTCCGCGTAGATTACTTAGTACTACTACGATAAATTATAAGATGTAATAAATAAATAAATATTCTTCAGGAACCGTACCTTTTTCCGGGATAAACAGCCTATCTTTTATTCCAGGTCACCATCCATCGCTATGCCAAATTTCATCCTGACCCGTTCGGTAGTTTTTGTGTGATGCGTGTACAAACATACAGACAGACAGACAGACAGAATAAAATTCTAAAAACAATGGTTTTGGCTTCTATAGACCCTATAAAGAGCCCCTATATTTTTTTTTATTAAATATCACCCATGTACAGACAAAGCTCAGTTAAAATTTTATTATGTATAGATACGATTAATAGCAAATAGCAAAATACATATATAATATAATAATAGGTTTTTACAGCAGGGTTGATAGCTTAAAATTAATTATATGACTTCTTCTTATTTAAAGATTTGCGAGTTCTTGAGGTCAATTATAGCTAAATCCGTCATCATAAAAAAAGAGTTAATATTATACATTTGCATTATAAGGAAGATGTGCAGTTGCATCCTGTTGCAATAAAATTCATTTATGTTATTAATGAAACGGCCAAGATATAGATACACATATTTTAAATAAGTTGTCTAGTTTGTAAAGTAAGGGCATGTAGGGTTAAGGCGTGTAGGGTTAAGGCGTGTAGACAGTTTGACAACATTAGAATCGATTACAACAGTGAGAGTTAAATGAAAGTGTTTCTCACAGAGTCAAAGTTTCAGATTTCAGAATTTTATTGTTGTTTTTGTGCTTACATACCAATTTACTATTCTAAGACTTCATAAACAGTAACATTTTTGATGATCATTAGTGAGTCAGTAACGAAATAGGGTATTTATATCAATTTTGTTTGTTTACAAAAAAAATCGATCTCTTCATTTATCATCCCAGTCATCCCAGGAGGCTCCATCCTGAGATGTGGTTTAACAATCTCATACCTATATATATATATATGTGTTACGCAATTGAAACTGTTTAATAAGTCTACAATTGACTTCAGCGCATTCATTAAGATTTTTTTCTTAGTACAATTCAAACCCAAGTTATGAGTTGATTTTTTAAAAATAAAATCTAAAATGCAATAAAACACGCATTACTATTAGTGCGCAGTCGGGTAAAAAGTTAATCATTACATCAACAATTTAGCTTTCGTAAAACTGTCGTGCCATCCTACTCCAACTTATATTATAAATGCGAAAGTTAGTGAGGATGTATGGATGGATGGATGTATGTACATATGTATGTTTTACTCTTTCACGAAAAATCTACTGAACAGATTTGGATGAAACTTTACAGTAATATAGGTTTTATATCAGAATAACATATAGACTACAATTTGTATTGATTTTATATATGTTATTCTGATACTTATATTACTGTTCCATCTGTATGTATGTATATTTGTGTCTATGCCCCATTTCACATTAGAGCAAACGTCTCACAAGGCCTCTACATATTGGATCTATGTATGTCCCTATACAAGCCTAAAATATCCGGGTTATGGCCCGTGAAACTCGTTTTAGAGACAACATATAATAATAATAACATGATGATTTACGGAGGTGACCGAAAAAACTAACAAGTACTATGTTTGCCTCTTACTCTTCGAAAACTATGTAACAACCATGTATGGTAGTTTTGACCAAAACCTTATCACCTTTTCCAGTAAAGGACAAACATAACGAAAAAAAATTCACACAACCTTCAGATCATTTTAATAAGGAGTCAACCTTAAGATCATCCTAACAATGGGTCTACCAGTGTTAACTAGTATATAATACAGTTACTTGCCACTAGATGGCGGAACCTGCTACAAAATCTTTTATAGCTGAATTTAAAATTTATCAAATACAAAAGCCTATCAAGTAATACAGACAGAATAGGCAGGCAGACAAGTAATAATACCTATGTGTTATTAATTATATGTTATTATTTATATAATAACATATGCTAAATATAATAAACCTCTAAGTGTGCGCGTAAGAAGGGTTCCGTACCATTACTTTTCAAAAATTTCAAACATCACGTTTTTTGCATGGGATCACTTAAATATATATTTTTTTAATTTTAATTATTTATCTTTAAAGTTAATTTATAAATACATATTCTGTGAATATTTTAAGCGTCTACTTGTTGTTATAAATATCGAGTAAAACAAGCAAAAGAACCAAAATAAATATTTAAGAGCTTCCTGGGAGCCCCCTTAAATATTTATTTTATTCTAGTTTTTAGTATTTGTCGTGAAGCGGCAACAGAAATAAAATCTGTGAAAATTTTAACTTTTACGGTTCATGAGATACAGCCTATTGCTGATATTTTATGAAATTCATATGAAATTAATAAACAAATAAATACATAGCAGGTGTCTACTGAATTCGGAAACAACTTTTAAAAAATATATTCTATAAGATAATGTTGCACGTATATAGCTACAAAATTATTAAATTTATCTGTTAGATATTACAATACATAAAAAAGTGTTAAAATATCTGTCATAATTACAATAAAAAGTTTACAAGCGATATAACAGCATACAATAAAAAGTAAGGTAAATAATTGTTATAAATGTCGAACATTTCACTAAAATCATGACAGATAATTTATTTTTGCTATAAAATCCAGTCTACGGACTACCAAATATCTGCAACAATTAATTGTGTGTTGTCTCATTGTTTTGTATTTACTATGCCGACGTCGTACTGTATGTATGTCGGCGACAATTCAATTGAATACTGTTCGTGTTGAAAACAAACACGACGTGATTGCTTTTCCGATCCACTCTCTGTGGTTAAACTAAATCTATTTACTCTCATCTTTGGCGCGACATCGGCTAAGTACAGAAGCAATTAAACTTGCAACACGACTATTGCTAGCGGGTGCGGTTACCCCACTCCTAGAGTCAAGTTCTACAACTTTTCAATTCGTCTGCGTAATACGAATTGTACCGTACGCTACAAAGTTGTAGACTCGTAGTAGAGCGGCTACGCGGCGACGTAGCACGTCCGTAGCATGCCTGACGGGTATCGATTAGGCGTCCGGACTTTCCCGAAGAATTCCGATTCATCCCGAACGGGGCCGACTTCGCCCGAGAACCACGTCCATACATAGCGGAAGTAATGAAATGTACAGAAAGATATGAACCGGAAAAATTGTCGCTTTCCTTTTTCTTCGCGGCGCGTCTTATCCGGGTCCCTAAAAAGGCTTCCTTTGTCGGTTTTTCCTTTCAACACATTTTTCCTTCGGATAGCGAAAGACTGGTATACACAGGCCAACGTTTTATTACAGCTTCGCTTGAAGTTAATATGAAAAAGCTATGAAATTAAACTATTTAATCAAATATTAATAGATTTCCTAATGGAAATATAGATGTAGGGCTTCTCTTTATGACAAAGAGTCCGACTTTTCAAGGAAGGGAAAGTCTCCCTTGTTTTAATGGAAAAACGTCATTAAATTTTAAATTAATTGGCTGTACGCCGCGCCGCGCGTCGGCAGTAAGAGCGTTCTCAGGGATCACTGGAAAGTTATCAAGACGGGCGCAGTCGTCGAGGGTTGGCGGCGATTTAACGTATTGTAATGTGAGTTTATACGAGCTGCCTCCCCGCTGGTCGGCGCCTCCCCATCGTTCAGCTTGCATAGTCGCTAGTTCACGCACGCCAAAGCCGGCCGTCATCGATTTTAATTCTCATATGCGAATTCAAAATTTGAAATTTCGATAAATCGAATGGTATCTGTTTACGCCACTCTGCGATCGAAGGGCGGGCACGGGGCGGGGGCAGGGTG
Source organism: Cactoblastis cactorum (assembly GCA_020352625.1). NCBI lineage: Eukaryota > Metazoa > Arthropoda > Insecta > Lepidoptera > Pyralidae > Cactoblastis > Cactoblastis cactorum. The sequence goes on along the minus strand of JADGIL010004226.1, from coordinate 33,095 downwards.
CGCCACCCCCGTACGTACAATGTTATTTATGGTATATTTTGACGTGCCCGCTCGCTGCTAACTTCAAGTCGCGTAGGATAATGGGGTGATGGATAGTGTTATCGGTCGGATTCACGGCGAACAGTGTTCAAATCGCGCTTTTATTATTGCCGTGTGTTGTGGAAAACCCAATAAAGTTACCGATTTACATAAACTGGTGCTCTTTCAGTGATTTTGTTGGTCGTGTCTACCGGCATTTGTCTCAATGCAGATTTTTGTACTGAATGAACTCGAATGCCTCATGTTTTCTTTAATGTGTTGGGAAAATTGCAAGCAATGAGCATGTTCAGAGTGATGTGATTTTTATAGTTTGCGAGTTCTTTGGATAAGTGAATCAATATATTTTTATACGAATAGTTCAACTAACTTTAAGGTAAGTGTTGGTATATATTAAACACATTAAATTTATTTTACATACCACGATGTTTAAGTAACTTTTTAATAATTTAAAAATTCACACTTACGCAGTCAATTACTTTAATAAAATAATACATAAATATGCTTACCATAATATTTGTTAAATATCTGTATAAAAAAAAAAATATTTAGGTATTTAACACAAAATCAAAACAAACAAAAATTAAGTATGAGGCCATCTATGTCAAATACTTTACAACTTTGTTAGTTCTGGATCGCACCGGCTCAGTGGCGCCGAAGTGTCAGCCGGCGACACGCCTGCAGTCACGCGGCGTTGACGCGCGTCGCAACATGTTTGCGGGGGTGTAGATCGCTTCGTGATCAACAAATTATTGTGTTTTCATTCTTATAAAATCAAATTCTTCGACGGGGTATCGTGATTATTCGTCGGGCGCCACGTTGCGTCTCATCGAGAGTTAACAAGTGTGCATTGAATAATAAATGAGAGTGTTCTGTCTGTGTGTGTGTTTTGTTGTTGCCGCGTCCGAGCGCAGGATTTTGGCCAAGCAGTGAAGGTCTAGGGCCACCATGAGAAAAATAAACGGTGAGGACCTGAATGAAAAAGTTAACATTAAATAATGCATAAAAACGGACACGTTTGCATGACCAGAACGGTTACCTACTAACATAGAGATAAGATTTGAGAAAACAGTCATTGGTTTGTGGTCAGAGATAAACGAGTATATACAAGCAAAGATCGCTTTAATGCGTTTCTGAAATAAAACTCATATTACACCGACAAGTATAATAATAATCGCCGCGAATTGTATAATATAATAATAACACAGGTTCACGGAAATTCTTAAACAAGGGGGTGAAATAACGCAAGCGATGAATAATAATTGTTACATATACCTAATTAACAACATGAGAAGCAGTCAAGAACATTCTTGCTTGCCAAATTCAATATCAGAAGACGACCTCAATTATACCTACTAAATAAATTTAAAAAAAACACTTTACCGTTATCTAATTTAAATAATAACTTATTATTTATTTTTTCATCATTCGAAAAGAACTAATTGAATCAAAGTTATGGATGTGGGAAAAAAAATCGAATTAATTTCCTTCATCCATTGCAAAAATCGATTTAAGCGTGGAGGATCATATAAATGGCCCATAAATATAATCCGACAATGTTTGATGGCTGTAGTTCGCTGTCCAAGGCATCTGATTACAAAACCGGCAAAAGTCTAGGTCATTACACAAAGAATTGAGCTAACAGTGTAAAATCCACAGTGACTAGCTACCGTGATTATAATTACTTTAAAGATGACCCTAATTAGGAAATAATTTGAATGCAATTTGATTATTTATATTATTTAATTAGTTGAGACTAACTTCAAGTTGTCGTCAGAAGTAGGATTATTTGATTATTAAATGTAACAATGTTATTTTAAAGATGATTGTAATTATGAGATAATTAGCCTCACGAAAAATTTATTCCTATCTAATTATGTTACCTACTTCCTGTTCTTTCATGCTTACATTATTATAAGCTTGATGCCCCGAAGAAACATGAAAATTATCAGGAGCAAAAATATTCTGGTTAAGTCGAGGTTAATAGCATAAGATAAAGTTAGTTGATAAGTGTATCACCACCCACCCTAAGCTTAATCCAGAAAGTACGTAATCTTTTATAATCTCTGCCTATTCCATTTCCGTGGCATAGAGTATGTGACACGCTGGGAGGCCCACGAGGCTGTTGCTTCAAGATTTATTGTTTAATTATTGCGACAGAGGCAGCGCAGTATATCTATTTGTTTAAATAACATGTTCGAACGAAGATAAATTGAGAGTACATGGCGATTCGTGTCGCTTGTATCTATGTAAGAATCAAATTCCTTATTTCTTAGCTAATCGCCACAGAACAGCGAGGTGGAAATGTGAAGCTTACGGGAGTTTTACGACCTGAAAGAATGATAGAATGGCGCTGTGGGGTTATTGTCCGCAGCTTAGTTAATATGCTCGCACGCTGTGCTGTAGAAAATCAAATAAACAGACGCTTTCATCTCGGTTATCGGCGATGCACTTCGTAGCCTTGCACTCAGATGTGTACTTTGCTCACTCAACAACCATTACTCAGATCGGTGAGGGTCTCGACTCGACTTGCCTTCATAACTATTCACTTCAATCCTATTAATTTGCGTTCGGTCTCCACAATAACAGTTAACCGCAATACGTCGTGATAAATACGATTTTATGATTTGGAACGAATACATCTGGTTACAATTCTCTGATTAAAATCTCTTCGTGTACAAGTATTTAATTTGCAATCATCGTATCGCTACCCAAACAATTTGAGAACATGAAATCTTACGAAACTTTAAAATTCGTGTCTGTTCTTAAAGAATTTTAATTAACTAAGTTCAAGTTGCTTACAGAGTGGCAGCAGCTCGATTTTCTATTTACTTATTGAAGATTGTTTTCGCCGTTATTTATTTGTTATTCATTAGGCGGCAAAACAATTTCTAACAATCATACGTCTAATATCCGATAATGTCTCTATTGATTTTACCAGTGGTTCGGAACAGCTCCAATATTGACAATGAGCGGTAGTTTAGACGATACTACGTGCGCCGCGAGTTGATGAGGGACCTACGTGACTCCCGGTTCATTGCTCCAGTTTTTTGCCACTTGATCTTGTGAATGAGTTTGCAGACCTTGGCTCAAGACAAGGATCTAAGTCAGGATTTACAATCGCAAAAACACTTTACGCGTGCCTAGCCATAGCCCGCTTATAATGATAATTTCATTATAAGTAGGCATTTATCTATGAATTATCAAAACAGTTGAATCGTTGTGCTTATATTAAGATGATAATATAATATAAATATGATACAATTTTTTTATGTATTCTGGGGCGCTCAATATCCATTAATTACCTCATGTTGATTCTGTTTTTATAATTATGCATATTTTAATTCTGGTACTAGAGGTTAACAAAAACAAAAAATAACAATAACGTCTTTACATAGTTCCATCGATTGTGACTTGAGCTTTTTAAATGGTCACATCAGTTATTTGTATTTTCTCATAGTAACAGAGTACTTCGCAGGGAGTTGTCAGTTTTCAGTTCTCTTACCGAGCGAACATTCAGTAAATGCGGTATCAGTATTTTCTTTAAAAATTTCTAAAAATTTGGAATAACCCATTAAGTTGGTTAAAAATAATCATTGTAGAAAAAACTAGTCCTATCATAAAGCTCTTTTGTTATATACTTGTTATAAAGCTTGAGATTATTATATGTCCAGTTTGTATGACGGACAACTATATTGGACTTTTACGGTCCAATATGCTACTTAAAAGATAAACATTTTGCCTATCAGATCAAACGTGGTTACATACATGCCACGAGTGTTAAATTAAAGTTATTACAGAATGATCACAATCAATTGACCATAAATCAGTCGCCAGAATCGATGACTGGCGTTAGCGCATTGCCATCGTATTGAATGCTGATTTTCAATGCGGCACATTAGCAGTAGTTGCGGTGTCGTAGCGCGTGATTCCCATGTTGATTGGGATCGCACGTCTGTCACAAATTGACGCTCCAATTCCAATGTGACGGGAATATATCTGTTCACGATAGTGTTATGCAAACGGTAAAACTGTTTCGCTGTCGATGATGTATTCAAGCGCTCCGTACATTTTATTTCATAAAAAAGACGTGTGATTTTATACATATATTAATTTATCTCTTTTTTTTTAATGTCAAAGGGAGGCAAAGAGCAGGCGGGTAACGAGATGTTAAGCGATCACCGCCGCCCATAGACAACTGCAACAACCGCGGGGTTACAGAAGCGTTGCCGGCCTATAAAAAACCTCCGCCATCCCCAAATGGGGAAGTTGGGCCTCCGGCTCTCCCACTCACCGGACGTAGCATGGCGGCTGATAGCCGCCATTCAGGCGTCGGTCTTCTGTGGGAGTGTGGTACCTCCCCGGACGAGCCGGCCCAATCATGCTGCAGGCTAACAAAGTAAGCAGCAGGCTCCACACCACTACAAGTAGTGGCTCCATACCACTACAAAGTAGTGGCTCCATACCAGAACATAATTTTTTAGTTTTGAATAATTTGGTTAGAATGCCAGTGAATTTTTTATTATTCCATTTTGGAACACTTATCTCAATTAATTTGTTCTCAGCTGCAAATTATTTCATACCTCTTATAATGATCTTCCGTTCATAACGAAATATGATCAAGATTAATAAACTATTATCCAAGTAACAATGGCGTCGTACCGCGTCTGACAGAACGGATATTGGCGGTCTGCGGCACCTCGCAGTAGCAGCTTTGTACGTTGCGTTAATGAAGATAACATCATTTATATTCTCAATCCAAAGAGCAGGTAAACGAGCCCGCTTGGTCGCCCGTTCACCTCCATAGGGCGGTGTGATATATTCAAGGCCCATTTAAATATTCCCAGGGGTGATAAGGGGAAGGGATGTGTGCCGGTTAATCAAGTAACGTGATCCATTTATCTGGAGCACTCTTGATATGGCGTCGGTGAACTTTGGAATATTGTAAGCTCATTTACTGTCGGGATTGAAACGGCTACGGAGGCTGTATTAGCGACTAAGCAGATTAAGGATCTCAAGTTGATCCACTAGAGATTTATTGTTGGTAAGTTCATATTCAACCTTTTGATTTCGTGATCAAGATCGGAAGGAATGATTTGATATACTATCACATTTATCCTCGTAATATCTCTCTGTGGATATTCTTCTTAGTCTAGGAAAATCACTGTTTAATCCTGTGAATAAAACAATTTAAAGTTGACCCGGGTATAAGGTAAATAGTAATAAATTGAGAGATAATTTTAAAGAAATAAGAAAATTAACTGCATTAATTTACATTGGCTTTATAATAATAACGAATTAAAGAAAATAAGAAAGCTATTAAAATCCGCCAATAACTTGTAAATAAATAAATAAATATATAAGGACGAATCACACAAATTGAGTTAGCCCCAAACTAGGTTCGAGACAGCAAGTATTTGATAATAAATACATATACAGAAAAATATCCGAGACTCAGGCCAATCGAACCCGGGAATCGAATCCGGGACCTCCTGAATACCGTTCAAGTACGTTAACCGTTACACCATATCAACATAACCTTTTCTTGTTCTTTAAATAACATTGCACTTGCCATACCGGATGTTACTACTATAGAATCTGTATTATTAAAACAAGGTTGCCTGTATCTGTTCCAATCGATTTATTTCCTCTACACTTGTTTCTCTGTTAGAAATCACAGATAGAAATGTATCGTTGGATTTCTGCCGTATCCCACCTTTATCATTGGAATTTTATCGATTGCAATGCAGTGAAATTGGTAACAAACCGGCACTGCAAAATAGGGAGAGCTTAGAAGGGTACTTTAATAAACGTTTATTAAATTGTCATTTATGTAACTAGCAGCCCGCCTTTGCACGGCTTTAAAAACCTTCCTTGTTAGTCACCCAAGAAAAACCGCATCAAGATCCATTGTGTAGTTCTAAACATCTAAGCATACATAAATACAGACAGCGGAAAGCGATTATGGTTTATATTTATGTAGTGATGATTTCTATTATACAGTTATATATGAAATAGTTTCTTACATTGCCGAGCTAAATATTTTTTGTGATACGATTTCTTTCTACTCAGATTTTTAGATAGAGTTCCGTTAAAAACTAATCAGCAACCTTTTGAAATTCTTCATAATTATAAAATCATACCTAATGTTTCATATGTTATGTTAGATCTCTTTTTAAGAATATGTAAATAAATGTTTTCCAAAAAATAGTTATTCCTATTATTAAGTTTCTTTTTTATGTCAGAGGGAGGCAAACGAGCAGGCAGGTCACGCCATGTTAAGTGATCACCGCCGCCCATAGACAACTGCAACACCAGCGTTGCCGGTCTATAAAAAACCGGAGGGAAGTTGGGCCTCCGGCTCTCCCACTCACCATAGTGATAGCATTGCCAATATATTAACATTTTTTCACTTCTATCAGATTGAGAGAAAGTACTGAAGAGGCCTGTATCTTCGTCATTCTGCGGCCCAGAGTCGGGTGCAGCATTTGCTTCGTTTTACTGCATTCGATCTATTTACAGTTTTATTAACGCCGATAAACTTGGAGCGTTGAACCAGTCTCGCTTCGCTGTTGATGTTTTCGTCTACATTTCAATTTCAATTGGATTGTGTCCCTTCATCGCTTCTGGTTATACGTCTATCAACGTGTTGAATTTATTGAATATTTATCTCCTTCTAGGAAGATTTTAATAACGATTTTCAAATTGTACATATTTATTATTTTTTATTAAAGATTTAAGAGCATTTGACATAAAGTGGAGGGGTGAATGTAGAAATCCGGACCTCGGGCTCCGAGTCATTGTTGCCACGTAGCAACCGGGATAAGGCTCGGAGACTTGAGAGCTTTTGACCTTAATTCCACCTTATGGAAAGCAGCGATGGTGGTGGTACGTTAACTTATTTATCATATTTTTTCTTGCTTTCAAAATCCCCATATTTCACGAACACGGGTATTGGGAAAAAGTTAACATTTAAAAAAAAATTGCCTAACGGCACCATTAGATTTTAAGTGTTCTTAATTTATTTGTATATTTTAATAATACAAGAAAATAATTTCAACAGGTGATAACAACTAACAAATACATAAATTTCTTACCTGTGATAGCTTAAATCCAGAAGTCGCTTTTATCGATTATAGCCTTATACTTATCATCTTAATATCGAATATAAAAAAAACATATTATCTCAACAAGCAAATGACAAATGGGTACAATGTTATTGTTTTATGTAAATTATCTAGCTTGTTTATAAAAGTTTTCAGGATATTGTTTGAAACATGAGAAATCTTGTTCGTTTACTTATACGTACTTATTAAACCCTAACAAAGCAATTTATCAGTTAAATCCAACCATATGTGTAAATAAAACAAGCAGCGAGATTCCGCATGCATTAGGGTCAAGCCAAATTTATGTGGCCCTATGACCGTCAGGGGCGAATTTTGTACAAAATCGGATGCAAATTGTAGAGCCGGCTAGCAATATCGATCTTATCACAGTTGGGCTGTGTTGTCATAAATTATGGAGGACATGAAAATAAGTTTTTTTCATTGCAATTAACATTCGGAGTTTCGGCATACCAGTTTTAGTGAGTCAAGTCTGAGAATCATACCTGTGAAGACTAATTACGACGCCTCCAACATAAAAATGACCTTAGTGGCAATATTTACTAATGGTTTACTCGAGTTATAAGAACAATATCTGAACGTTACTATCATGTTCAAGAAGTTGTTAAACCAAGACTAATCGTAGAATCCAAAAAACAATATAATGCTAAACTTCTGTATAATTTATATTTTGAGTCAGCCATATTGAAGCGGTATCCTCGGTCATAAAATTTACAATAAAACATACCCGATTTTAATGTTTATGTTCGTAGCCACGAAGTCTTTTGTTCTGTTTATATTAATATTTTTAGCCGACGTGAACAATGGAGGTTTTCGCTGATTCCTCTCTAGATGAATGGAAGCGATGAAGGCCGTAATAATCTGCTAATTACGAATACAAAAAAAAGTAATTCCAGCTCCGTATAAATACGATCTCTGTTTATATACTTATAGTGAATGTTTAAGGGATTATGTTTATGAGATAACAAACACAGTACTGTTTGTTTGTGAGATAAACAAACAATGTATAGATATAGCTAATGCCAATTTAGCAGTCATAATAGGCGTTACTAGAGATGTTAAAAAGGAGTCACAGGAATGGATTTCATATTTTTAGTGTCATCCATTCACACCAATAAGCGCCAAGTGGGTGACCTTCGAGTCCTTAGAGTATGTCGACTCTTGACTCTGTTTCCCCTGATATAATATTGTATTTGTGTTACAATTTCTGAGGAAATTCTTTAGGTGTAGAAAAGGGAGGCATCCTATACCTATCTCATTTACACATTTATAGTATAACACCCATGTAGTGTATGACTTTAAACTAATCGTAGAATTTCATCAAGCTGAACTGAATGATAAAAACCTAAACATAATCAATCTTTATGTTAAATTACTCTAGCGCACTAACGGCGAAAATTAATTTATACAATTTCACATCTGATTTTACAAACTATTGACCGCACAACAACCTACAAGTTGAAGAACTCAGATCGCTGTAATTACAAGCGCAAACACTTCAAAATCAGATCCATTCCAGGAATGCAACCGATCAACAGGGCTTCTCAAATAGACTCATCCACTTAAGCCTGTACTGGTTTGCTTTACGAATTATCGCCGACACTAGTTCACACCGGGCTAGTTCAGTGATAGTAAATACACCGTTTGTTTTATATATCGTTTGATATTTAGCATAAACTTTATAATTCAAATAAGTTTCCAATGTTTATTTTGAATCAACCGAGGCTCGATTATCGAGCTGAGAGTCTTTTGAAGCACAAAATCTTCAAAACTAGAAAGCATTTTGTTAAATGACAACATTTATATTATTTTTTTTTGCCGATTTTTATCTGTTGAGTTTTCGATCTAGTAAAACTATTTCTTCTATGCTCAATAATAAGGTAATGTGGTTTATGTTTAGATAATGATCAATATAAAACAATAACAAACAAGTCTTCCAGAAAGGTTTAAAATAATTTGGTATGGAAATGAGTCGACTGTCGATTTGACTTAAACTCTTTCCTTTTACTCGACCATTCTAAACCTTTTTGTAGAACCGGCCAAGTCTCACATAGTAAGTTGAGGAAGTGACGTCAGCCAACACACGCTTCCTGTATTCTTGACCTTGACCTCAAAAGCCTCTTCAAGAATGTCTATTCTGTGCTGGTTGGAGTTTTGCGATGCTAATGACTTGTTTCTAGAAGTTAGGTTTAAAACTTTTAACGTTTCTAATTGAATCTCGACGTCTATTTATCATTACAATGAAGTTATTATTATTTATGAGGAACTTTGAAATATACTGAGTATAAATACCGTTTTAATTATGAATTTGCCCACCATTAAACGTGGTCCCACGACTCTTGGCTCTGGCATTCCTGTAAGGAATAAATGCTGGAAATCTGACGCGAATCTTTGACAAATAACTGTTCACAACCAATACATATTTTGAATGTATTTATCATAAAATAATGTTGCCATATTTGCGATATTATTGATTATATGAGCAAGAAAGATGTGGTTGTTTGTAAACACTGAATCATATTCCTTTCTCGTCTGAGCATGCAACTTAAGTACACAACATTTTCTAGAAACTATGACATCGGATTCGAAAGTAATTTAATGCTTACGGATCTACGTCTATTGTGCCAACGACATTGTAAATTAATCGAAATGTACCATTCTTAGAAGTCTTTGTGTATATTTCTATTCTGGGATTGGTTATTAGGTATTTTACCATTTAGCTACAAATCTCCTAGTTTTGGAAGCAGAACCCGGGCTCTGACGCGTTATCGCTGAGGATGCAATTAATACAGAAGGGAATACGTTCGGATGATGATTGTATTTGTACTTTTCAGCACGAAATAAATAGAAAAATGTGATAAAACGACTAAGATAAAATTAAATTCCAAGTCACTTACAATTTCTGTACTAAAGAAAATTTTATACAAGAATAAAATATTAGATTATTTATTTGTTTGTGAATTGTCATCTTTCATGTAAATATTAGCTGTTTTTGTAGTACCAGTGGTTTCTTCTTGTAAGTAAGTTTGTAAATCTACAGGTTTCTTGGAGGAAACTCATATCTCATATTCAAGTAGTTATGCCAGTTATTATTAATGATAGTGGGTATTTGTTATCGTGAATAGGACAAATTGATATCAATAATTGTACATTATGAGAAACATGGATACATTAATCTAATAAATATTGTAAAATGATAATAGTTTTGAGGATATTTAGTTGAATATTGGTGATGTTAACAAAATTTTATCAAAATTGTAACAGTTACCAATATTTTTTTAACGAAAACATATTAGTTTAAAGAATTTACTTTAAAACAATGTTTTTTTATGTACTACCGATGCTCATGAAGATAGTTTACAATCCCGATTGCCAAAGATGAATTCTATAGCCATATCTCAATCCCTAACACTTTCAAAAGTTTTTCCAAAAATATCATCAGTTGGTACAGTCAATTTCATGTCTAATTAGCGCTATGAATTCTACTACTTTGGTAGTACTAGTGAATTTGCAACAAAGTGTAAATTTATGTTCAGTTGTTTGTACATAGTTTCTAGCAAGATCAATGTCTCACCAGGATGCGCCGAGGTCATGTTGGAAGAATAAATAAGCGTTTTGTATGACTTACCTGGTTGATTAAGCGGACTTCGTGAGTCACGAATCTGTCGAAAGCTGCCCAGCTACTGTTACAACAATACTTTATATTCATGCTATTAATAACATCTTCTTGTACCGCTGTCTGATCTTGACAGCTAGAGTTGCCATTTTTGTATCGATATCATAGATTAAGATGATTCTACTCGTATACATATGTATTGTATGGAATCACTTCCTTCTTAGTTACTGAGAGGACAAAAAAATTGTTACTAAGCCAAAATGCAACATTACAAGAGATTGAGAGATTAATAGAAGAAGAAGAATAAATGTTTGTTGGTTTTTATCTTTAACAGAACGATATTTTAAATAATTTCTTTTCAGAAAATTAGGTAAACCGTAAAATCTATTAGAAGTATATATATCATCCTTTCAATATTTTTGTCTTACGTTCCATATAATTAAGATGATTTATAGTTATTCTAGTAGTAGGAAGTCTGCCACTTGTCACAGACGTCAACGCATATTACAATACATATAAGGGTTAACCTTGAATTCACTTACGAGTACATATTACGTTCTTGGTAGGAACTGCCTTTCTTTTTCAAGAAAGGTATTTACTTAATATTATGTTTAATTGTATTTATTTATTTATTTATTGTGATCATATAAACAGATAACATTTCCTTTTTGCTTTATAGAAACTAAAAAAAAACCGTAAAAACATACAAGCGTCTATCTGTAATCGTTATCAATATCGAGCAAAAAAACGTTCGTTGTATGAGAGCCCCCTTTATTTTATTTTTATTATTTTTTGGTGTAACGGCAACAGAAAAACATCACCTGTGAAGATTTCAACCCTCTAGCTATCACGGTTCATGAGATACAGCCCGGTGACAGGACAGACAGACAGCGAATCCTTAGCAATAGGATACTAGTTTTACCCTTCGGGTACGGAACCCTGATAATTTAGACACATGGATGGATAGATATCCAAGTCTTTGGATCAATCCGAAATAAATCATTTTCCATACTGACCTGACCGGTAATCAAACTCAAATCTTATGACAGTCTGACATAATGACTTGGTAACAGAGGTCAACCAAAGCATATTAATTAACATAGTATGAACTTCGATAAAGCCAAGGCAGACAATGGCAAGTCAAGTTCACGAACACGTACCGATGGCTCGAAGCACTAATTTATATTCTCGGTCATGGGAAGGCAAAATATTGTTAAGGAACTAACTATGAAGTTAATTTTATACAAAATACATAGTGCGGCAGGTGTAAAGTATTTTTATAAGTGCAGTTGCAGTTAATTGGAGCTTTTTACCTCTATAAGTAGAAGTACCTGTATCCTCAGGCTCTGGTCATAGCAATATTGAGACCAGTGCATATCCTACGTATGCGTTTGTTAATTAAGGTAATATAACCTTTAAATCCTACAAAACACTCCTAATTTCTTAAAAATCTGGTCAACTTTGGTAACCAAGAACATGCAACCTCATTCACTTCTTACTTATTTTTCCTTCCCGATAGCAAAAAGTTCTGACCGAATAGAGAGGACACAAAAAATGCCTAACTATTATTATGACGTCAAATATTGCGTAACATTGCGACATCTAATTATTATATGGTGGACCCCATTGGCAATTTACCACCTGCTCTTTTTAAAACAGATATAACATTTATCAGGTGTTTGAATAAAAAATTAAGTAGATATAAAGAAAACCATTTATCACAAAAGAAATAAGACACGTATCATCATGATTCGCGAATAAAGATAAGTCCATTTGCAACAACGGGGGAACTTATAGCAGCGTTTATTTATAACACAATTAAGAAAGTTATAAAAGGCCGGTTAAAACTTTTGTGAATGCCTCATAAAAACGAAAAGGCCTATAAAATATCAAATATACTTAAGATTCAAGTGGAAGAAATAAATAATTCACTCGAACCCAGAACAGACAACAATGTAGAGGGCAAATATACGGAACACAGACTTCCGTAAGGATCGGTGTGCGGTGAAATTCTTGGGCTAAGTTTACTTGTTATTGAATTATTGTAGTTCGGATCTGATGCTGGGTATTTGGTGAATGTGTGTAAACTTGCTGCTTCGAGCTCGGTATTTATTTGGTGTGAAGGAGAATCGGAGCATTAGAGGAAATTTACATTGAATCTGCAGGAGTTTCTAATAGGAGGATATTTATCTCCGTTAGTTCTAGTTAAATTAAATGCATTTATGATACTTTTTTGTCTGCAAAGTTATAGGTAGAAGATAGCTGGAAGTTAATTTAGCATTAACTAAATTGACAATACAAAGTTGCTAGAAACTAAGTAATCTATTTGAATAAAAATATTTTGTTTGCTTTCTTTAAGACAAATTCACGTAAAACACACACAATTAAACGGAAATACATTCTATTGCCTATTATTATTCTATTACATTTCTCTAAAGTCTCATGCTTCTGAAATGAAAACAGCTGAATTAGGTGCAATTTTCTCAGCAGCAATTCCAGTTTCCAAAAGACACTAAAGAATACAATTTAAATATGATATCCGAGTGGCTCTCAAAATGTCTCAATGTGCACAATAAAATGCTGTTCCCAAGACTGCATCCTCGCTGGTTGTCGCCATTTTATTGTTGCGACAACAATTTTGTAGTGTCTTGACAACTTAGTAGATTGTTATTTTTCTGAAATGTAGCGGAGATATCATTTTGAACAATACAGTATAATATGTTAAGGTTTCTATTTCTATTTTACTATACAACATTCAAGAATTTCATGCTTATTAAAAAAGGGAAGAAACGTTACTTAGTTGGTGGGTATATATTTCATCAGTCACTAAGCATTAGAATCTAAATATATATGTATCATGTTTGTATGTTGGAATACGATGAAATTTTTTTTATAATAAGTAAGTTATTGTAAGGCTGGGAAAAAATTCCTTTGTAAATTAACTCAGAGTAGGTACGGTGATTTTCTATCGAAATTACTGTCTAGACACATTTGGGTTCTGTGTCGTCCTTTCGTCAAGTTCAATGTTCAAATCTCATTGTAGGATAAGTGCCTGCTACATTTGTCTTAGACTATTATAGACACCTAGTTAAATCTAAATCTTTAATGAACTTCAATAATTTACTTCAATTGGATTTACAGTTAATTTAGGTAAGTTTACGTGCAGTTGAGCTTTGGCTTTGTGCTCTGGTCGAATTTTATATACCTTTTTAAATCCTATGTTTTATATAAAAGCAATGCTTTTAGTAACATCATTATTAGTATTCAGGATATTCATCTCTAAATCTGCAACAGATCATAATAAAATTCTCATATCTAATTACCGTAGCATCTATATTTAATTAAAGTTATATTACCCTTGCTGATCAAGTACATCAATCAAATATTGCTGACATTCTTCTAATATTCAAAGGTCTCATATCAAGCAGACCATTGCATGTACTGCTCGTTTATAATGCGATTATTGCATATTTCCATTTACCGCCACATACATATTTAGTTTAAATATTTTTGGTTACTTTGGTCAAATAAAAACTAAAAAAAGTCTTATTGTGTCTTATATTTATCTACGAAAATTATGTTGAAGTAGGTGAAAAAATAATGTCATGTTTGGTTTCCATACAGACTATGAGGCATCAGCATCATGTTACACGCTACCTCCTACAATTTTGTAATAGTGTGGTCTATTCTTTTCTTTCCACATTTACCGTTGAGGAAACCTGGGTCCACTTGTATGTATAAGTCTGTGAGTACAACATACGTAACATTCGTCGAAGCAGAGCCTGGGATCTACTTTCCCTGATAATTACCTCGTGACTTATGGTCGCTTCATTAGTGCACCGCACACTGTTATCGATACGTTTCTGATCTCCGAATTTGCATACTTCCTTAAAGCATTGTTGGTATTACGGTTCAGGGATGGCTGTGGTTTTATTTTTTGTTTCAGTATTCTGCTGTGATCAAAATGGTATTTAGTATTTTTGACTATTCTCTCCAATTTATTTGATATTAATTTTTATTTATTTTTAGGACTCCGTACCCAAAGGGAACTCTAATAGAGTTCCCCTAACCTATGACTTCGCTGTCTGTCTGTCACCAGGCTGTATCTCATGAAACGTGAAAGTTAGACAGTTGAAATTTTCACAGGTTCTTCACAATTTTCTATGATGCATTTCTGTAAGCAGTAATATTACGTTACTATCATCTTACTATACATAATTGCACGATTTCTACGCCTCAGAGAAATAATCTGCAATCGAAAGTATTAATCAAAGTCACAATAAATCGATACGAATCAATTAATTTGACATCCGAGTCAGAGACAATGGCTAGTGAAAGTCTTTAGTTGCTAAGTGAATTATCTAGCTGTTACGTCTTTCTTCATTGCAGAATAGTCAGAGTCATGAGTTGCGAGACATAAAGGCCAGATTTAGTTGGATCACGTGCATCTGAAACACAAAGTCGTCTTTCTTTTCGTATAATTTTGCGACTTGAGCGACATAACTGGTCGCTAGCCTAATTTAAAAGATTGACAATTTATGATTGACTTTTAAAATTTACGCGGGACAAACTAGCACATTCAATATTTTTTCTTCGCTCGCAGACCAAAATGGAAGAGTATTTCATCAAAGTCAAAATAAATCGATACGAATAATTAATTTGACATCCGATTCCGAAACAATGGCCAGTGAAAGTCTTTGGTTGCTAAGTGAAGTTATCTGGTTGTAATCGCGAGTTCAAATTACAGACTAACTGGAAGCGTCAAGAGTGACAACAATTACTATGAACTTATGATTATGTTTATTTGTACAGGCGACGATAAAATCGTTTACATAAATAAGGAAAACTATTTCGAGTACTACTTATTTTTATATAATAGTTTGCAATGGTTTTAGATTTTTGAATTAGATACCCATTGCTAGAAATCCACGTTATCTTACCAGTTTAATAATTGCATAATGAAAAACGATGCTATTGTAAAACAATCATGAGATAATTAACACCAATAACAATAAAGATATAAATGAATACAATACCAATATGAAAGAATGTAAATAATAAAAAAAATCTGCTCCTTTAAATAGATCATAAATATTATATTTTTCAGCCTTTTGTTTTAAATACAATCGCTGATCAAGAGGAATGACCTCGTACACTCATCATCAATATAATGACAGATTATTTCAATGTATAGTTAAATATCCAGCAAAAAGCCTTTCATCTCCGTCGAATAGCGCAAAGCAACACGTTTTTTCAGTGTGGCTTCGAACAGTTGCAACAGGTAGCAGCAAAAAGTGTACAATCTCGGCGGTGATCGCAAAAAACACTTTTATTAACGGTTGTACCGACATTGTCACTTTCGAGTCGTGAGTCACGACGCAGGCTTTCGTTCCTCCGACACTAGGGCCTGTCATAAATTCCTGTTCGTTACTCCTTGTCCTTCCTGCTTGGTTTTAGGGTCGGTTATCGTGGACCTCTGCGGGATTTGGATAGCTCATTGAGTATTCGATTTTCAAATCAGTGATGGCAATCTTAATAATGATATTTTTTAATGCTTCAAGCATTTGCATAAGAAAAAAATATGATGTGATATCAATCATGTAATGAGGTGAATATCATGTAATATATGTGAGATTTAAAAAAAACGAACAAGAAAAACTACCCACTTTGACACAATGACCTGTCTATACCTTAGCTTAAATATTCTAAAAAGCTTAGATTTCCAAATGAATACTGAAATTTCTGAAAGATTGTTAATTTCCATTCCATTCATTTTCCATTTTATCTAATAAATTCGTGCCTCAAATTATTGACGCCAATAAGATTCAGAACACTTATAAGAGTATTGCAAAAAAACACTTTAAATGTATAAAGTGTTCTTTTGCAATAAAATTTCAACTGGAGCGTATTTTCAAGGCTAATACGGAGTTGTTTGAATTATACCTAACTCAAAATAAATCTAACTTTTAATTGAGTCGTTTCCAAGATCCGTCTTCGAGACATGCAATGGTTCAGTAAGCAGCTCGCTACCAGCTCAATAGGCAATAAATAAGATAATAGCTTAACAAGCGACTGTTTAGACACGCTCCACCAGATACAGGTAATTAGAGGATATTTTAGCTAATATACTTTACTGAATTTATCTCGGCTTGATTTGTAGAT
>JADGIL010004201.1:0-13548 GCA_020352625.1 Cactoblastis cactorum | reverse complement strand
CCTGAGTATTGGTCAAGTACGTTCATCGTTACACCACGGAGGTCGTAGTATAATATTGTTATGTTATATTTATGTATAACTTTGACTTCCTACATTGTGATAATTCAAGCTATCTAGAAGTGATTGATTGAAAATTTTAACATTATGTACTAGTTTGTTCTATTGGTGATGACATTAAATTAGCTGTACATATCTCGTAACATGGTTGGTTTTAATAAACAAATACCTATATCAGGTTGTTGCGAAACTAGTCTATTTTATTCATTCGTTATATGTAGTTTGTTAAATTTCAGGAATGCTGGCATGGAAATGTTAGCAGGCCACGATTGGAGAGATTTCTTCGACGTGGTCATAGTCAACGCGAACAAGCCGAAGTTTTTTGCAGAAGTATCGAGGCCAATTCGAGTATTCGACAAAAATGCCAACACACACATATGGGAAAAGGTCACTTCTCTCGACAAAGGAATTATTTATTACGAGGTATGTGTTGTCGGTTGTCGATTTATTATGCGTATCTTTTTTTGTAAGTTAGTGTTTGTCTGTAGGTAGTATTTGAAACTAGTTTTTAGGGTTCCGTACCAGGCAGGTAGTCTATCTGTCACCAGGCAGTATCTCATAAATCGTGCAAGTCAGACAATATAAATTTTTACAAATGACGTATTTTTGTTACCGCTTCAACAACAAAATAATAAATTACACAATAATAATAATAACAAAATAAATTATGAAGGGGTGATTTTGCTACTATGCAAAGATAGTGCGGAACACTTCGTCCGCGAGTCCGACTTGCACTTGGCCGGTTATTTCTCGCAGTCTAGTTTAACAGCTAATGGCTTATTTTCCTTTTTATTTACAATGCTTTAACTAAAAAAATAATGATGATGATGTCTATTAAACAATGCAACTAAAAAAAAAAGATCAGTAAAAAATTATATATTTAAAATTTTGGGAGCTCTATTTTTTGTGCACCCTTTTTAACACGACTAATTATATTCATGGGAAGGAAAAATCTTTAAAATTTGACCTCAAGGTATGCATATAATATGAAGTCTATATTACTATATTTTTGAATAAAATATGATCTATGTCATGATGATTTCTAAAACAAAGGATCTGTTTATTTTAGCCGTTCTATTTGGTGTCTTGCCAAGTTCACTAATTGCTATCTATTACTGAAATGAATTGCATAATTATGTATCCTACTATAATATTATATAGTATACTGTAATATATGTATGTATATTATACTAATATTATAAATGCAATTTTTGTTTGTGAGGATGTATATATGTTTGTTACTCTTTGGCGAAAAAACTATTGAACTGATTTGAATAAAAACTTTACAGTAATATAGGTTATACATCAGAATAACATATAGGCTACAGAGCAAATTCATCGCGAGCGAAGCCGCGTGCAAAAGCTAGTGTAACTTAAATCAACGGTGTACGTATGTGTGTCAGGGCACGGTGCGGCAGCTGCAGGACCTGACGGGCTGGAGTGGTCACCAGGTGCTGTACTTTGGAGACCACCCCTACAGCGACCTCGCCGACGTCAGCCTCGAGCACGGCTGGCGCACTGGCGCCATCATCAACGAGCTGACGGTACCGCCAACTTCTGTTTTTAACCACCGACGCATATAGATGGGTGTGATAAGTTTGACGTGTGTGCGTGTGTGGTTGACATTCTGTTTACTAGTATATGTCAATGGACGCCTGCAATACCGCAGTGGTCTGTCTTATTCATTAAAGAAATCAAGCAATTTGTTCTAGTGATACAGTATAATCTGTGAAAGCGGTCACCACGTCCAATGAACTTAGTAATACCGCAATGCCGTCCGCTATATTATGAGTTTTATACATAAAATAAATCGACCAATTTATTTTAGTAAATAGAGTTATACAAAATTAAAAACATCAGATTTCCTTTCTCGCACAATACAATGTAGTTGTTGTAGTTGTAGTTGGATACCGGGATATTGTAACAACAAGTCTGTTATTTAATTTACAAATAAGACCTTAACGAATGTGCCGATTCTGAAGAAATTAACTAAAAAAAATATCCGTTAATTTAAAAGACTTAAGCCTTCAATCTCGGAGGCGTCCTATGCAGAGATAAGTAAAATATATATTTATATAATTTTAATATAACCTACTGATTTAGAAGATATAATAATCATCATGTAAATGTTTCAGCACGAGATAAACACGCTGAACATGCAGTCGTTCAAGGAGAACGCCAACTGGCTGCAAATGCTGACGCAACTCATAGAAGACCATCAGAATCACAAGGAGCCAGAAGCGGTTGAGGTCCTTAACGAGTGGATGGCTGAAAGGGATCAGCTCAGGTCAGTTAATAAATTAATTTATACTACTAGTTTCTAACAAATAAAATTTTTAATAAACTGTAAAACACAGCCACTTTCAAGCTGCATCCATACTATCATTATAATACAAAAGTGTGTTTGTTTGCCCGTCTTTTAGTCAAAACGGATTAGTGTAATTTTTTATGTGGAGAGAGTTGAAGGGCTGAAGAGTGACGGGCAGTTTTTTGTTACTTTCTACTTCACTAAAATGATTCTTTTTCGAATTTGACGCGAGTGAAGCCGTGGATAAAAGCTAGTTGATCTATATGCCGTATATAAGTACTAAAAAGAATTGAGGCCTTAAAATATTTTCTTAACTACAGCTTTTTACTAGCTGCATTGAACTGTTAAGTCATAAAATGTAAGGTTCAGAAAAGCTTTGTGTTGTTTAAGAATAATAAAAAAATGACTTAAAAATTTGATTGAGATCTTAACAAAGTATGTGTATTAATAATGTATTTATGAGACAAGAACAGAATTAACGAATTTTAACTCCCTTAATCAATTAATTTGGCCATCATAGACATTGATTCTCGGATTTCAAGTTCAAACATAGATGTGATATATTGGTGACTGGTGTGTTACGGACCGTGGTGTAACGGTTAACGCACTTGACCGATACTACCGAGGTTCCTGGTTCGATCCCCGGTCAGATCGTGAAGGAATACATATAAGATGTGAAGTTGAGTNNGAAGGCAGGGTTTCGTCAATAGTAGATTATTAGTTAAACCACAAGTAAATCGAATCCTTCCTCGATTGGAATTCGATTGTAACTCATTATAGATACATGTTCGCGAAAAAAGTAAACTAAAACAGCTGGTGCGTCACCTACATAACTGCGGCCCGCTCGTAACAAGAATGTGCGATGTAAGATCATACAGGCTTTGATTAATTGTGTAATATATAATATTTCTATTTCTTTGATTACTTTTACTATACTATGTGTTATTGTTGTAATTTATATGTTGTGCTTGCTAATCAAAATTTATGTGAAATGCAATTGGCGCTGTAAATAACGCATGTCTGTATCTTTTCATGCTGTCATTGTAGGAATTATATCGATTCCAGGAACGACATCAAGGCAGTGTTTAACCCCCAGTTCGGAAGCGTATTCCGGACTTACCACAATCCAACCTACTTCTCACGACGTCTCTTTAGATTTGCTGATATTTATACCTCTAATATCACTAACTTACTCAATTATTCATTAACACATACGTTCTATCCCCGACGTGGAGTCATGCCACACGAATATGGCTCTTATTTTGTTTAGATTTAAGATTAAATTATTTTAATCTAAGACTAGGAAATAAGTTTAATTATGTCTTTTGTTGTGACTATCAGTAATTAATTTCGTTGCAATTTTTGTATTTTTTTCAGAAAATGTTTTAATCAAATTATTTAACTGTTTCTATATATAATGGTTCATTTCATTGTTGTAAATGCTCGTTTCGTAAATATTTCGCTCATTTAGATCGGCTTTTATGTTTATTGTTTAACTATAGAAATCATGTTATTAGAATTAAGTATTCAGCCAACAATTTTCTAGTCATACTTATTTAATACTGTCTCATAGATATTTTTATTTTGTAGTGGTTTAATGTTTAAAGTTAAACATAAGTGCAGTCAGCTGTAGAAACTACATACATATTTTAAATCCAATCTAAATGTCTAATTGTTTTTCTATGCAGCTTTTATTCATATGGAAAGGTTAAACTATTGACGTTTTATAGTAAATGCAGTGGAATTTGGTAAGTAAAAATTTATCTTTTAATCTCTAAATATGTTATTGACTTATCCATTTTAAGAAAATTTTAGTCTTAGAGGTGATTAGACATATCTTTGTTGTCAATTTTAAAGATGTGTTTACATTTTACAAATGACTCGATACAAATGTAAATTAATTTAAATATCTTTTTTTTAACGAGAAGTTAAATCATAGGTTAGATTATTATAAAATATTGTAAAAAAAATTGCTACTCAGTTTTACTTTGTATTTTTGTAGTTTATTTATGTGTACAACATTCATTGATCGATTTGAAAAAAATAAATATTGCATTAAGCCTAAAGTCACCTGTTTTGTAATAATTTGGTATTTCTTTCCATTTAATTGGCTTTTTTAATATCTATTGTTATACATTGATGTGGAATTGTTCTGTAAATAGTTTTATTGATTTTTAGTCACCAATGATGATATAAAGATGTCTGTTTATATTGATTTTATGAAATATGTTAAAATAACTGATCCGAACTACACCGGCGACTGCTTTTCGATAGAATCAGTATTTTCGGAAGCATTTTACTATACAAAATATTGATTAGCTATACAATAACTATTAAATGTATTTAATTAATATTCTAGTTACTTTAATGTTAAAATGAAAGTCATAATTTTCAATTAATTATATAATAAACATATTAATACATGCAGGGAAGAGTCTGGTGAAGTTATTAGTTTGAGTTATAGCCTAATTTAGTAATCTCACTTTATTTATTTATACATAAGTACGGTTAATTACCTCAATTTAGTCAGATACTGAAAACAATTTTAAAACTTGCTTATATACTTGTAATATTAAATGATTGTTCCTTTCAAATACTATATATTTGTAATTTACATTTATAGTTTCCTGTAGTCTGATTTAAAAGACAAAATTTAGCTCAAAAATTCTATACGTTATTTTAATTTAATACTATGTATGTACTTTTAGGGAAATATCAATAAAGTTTATGAGCTATTTTCATTTGATCTTATAATGTAGAATTCCAATAGTAGCCCCGTCAATTTTTAGAATCAATTTTAGAAAATGTACCGTTATGTAGTATCAAGATAATCAGATTATATTCAGACATCAAGTTGTATATTAATATAACTACACAAGAGTCATCAGCTAGACAATAAATCATTAAAATAATATCAACATTGAGTATTGTGTAATCTCACATCAAAGACGAGTACTCGAATATTCAGTTGAGCATATTGTACGGTTTTAAATATAATCTTGAAAATATCTTTTTGTTTTATATCATAACCCTGTTTACGAATAAAGATTAGCATTCGTCGTACTGTTTGTATTATCTTGGAGTCATGTCATGACCTGTGACATTGGCTATCGCTTATAATAATTGGGTTCTGAATAGATACAAGTCGTAGAAATCACATTTTCCGATTTATTTGGATATGATGTAAATTATTTGGGTCGTGGAAAAAAAATATCAAGTATTGTTATATGTTTTATATTTACATATTGAAATTACAACACTCTTGTGTATAAAAATATAGTTTCTATAAATTAAACATTAAAATTTCAGCTCACATCCTCATAAGCTCTACACTTCAAGGGGGTATTAACAAAAATTGCTCAAGCTACGAGATACAAAGGATAATATGTAGAGGTCTATGAGATTTTGACTCGTATATCATAATAGAATTAAAAAGAAATTAAATTTTTGAAGTACTGGTTGAAACTGGTTCTCTATTTGAACTATGTCTTTTATTTCCCTTAAAATTGGGGGTAAGCCGTGTCGATTAGCTTGACATTATCAGCCGTCAGGGTTTTGGTTTGTATGCTGAAGTTGACGTTGTTGTAGCGCAGATTGCACGGCCGGTCAGGGCGCGCCATGAAGCATAGAGTGTATAGCGCTGTCTCTAGCTCGGGGGAAGTCCCTACGAACATGTTCACCTCGGGCGCGTCCTTTGTCTCAGATAGGATCGAGTGCTGCTTC
The DNA here is from genome assembly GCA_020352625.1 of Cactoblastis cactorum. NCBI lineage: Eukaryota > Metazoa > Arthropoda > Insecta > Lepidoptera > Pyralidae > Cactoblastis > Cactoblastis cactorum. The sequence continues at coordinate 7,460 of JADGIL010004201.1, read as the reverse complement.
AGGATCATGCCTTTCTGGAAATTTTGATAAAAGTCATAAGATTGACAGAGTTCAAGTCTGCCCTGATTGATACAATATTGGTTATTTAATTAATATAATGACTACCTACTATGTTATGTGAAAGGTTTTGAGGATGTGTTTTACTTTTTCACACAAGCTATTGGAAAGATTACCATGACACGGATAGCAGCTATAAACTGCTTTCCGTAAATAAATCGGTAGGTATAGCACGATATACGATATAGCTACGAGAATACATAAATGTATATAATAAAAATGAAAAAGGGTCATTTTATAAGACCAATAATAGTACATAGCCAAACCATATTGTACCCGTATCATACAATAAGTACTAGATAAAATCTGTTGCAGTATTACAGTTGTATCGTAGAAGACCTAACTTTAAATCTGGCTTAGGTTTTATCTCGATATGCCATAACTATATCGCCGAGATACTGACATTAGTAAAGTTAGGCTCAGTCGAAGCCGTAAGAATAAGTCAAAGAAATAATATGTTATATTTCAAGAAGTGTATTGATAACTAGATTAATAAATTGGAGTTGATATATTTTTATAGTTTTTATTTTTTTTAAAAGTATGATTAAATATAAAATTATACTTATATACATAAAAATCTTCCGTAAAGAAATGAAAACTTACTCCAGAAAGGTCGAGTTTGTTGATGTACCCGAGATAATTTGCTTTGCGATCTAACTCGCGCTTGGCAAAGAACAGCCAGCTGTGTAATCCTGCAAAAAAAAATGAGGATAATACATACATATTACCCTTCTAAAAAAAATATATGCAAATGTAGATGTAGACGGCTTCGTTAGTGCAGTGGTAAAGGCCTTGTCTCAACAATGAGGTCCTTGCCTCTCAATCCAGAGGTCCCGGGTTCGATATTTTTCTGATTGGTTTGGGTCTTGGATGTTTATCTATATATGTATCACATAGTATAAAACTACAATTTCGCTTCTCGCTGTCTGTCCCTATGTATGTTAAGATTTTTAAAACTACGATATGGTTTTCGATTGTTTTTTTAATAGGTAGATAGAGTGATTCAAAAGGAAGGTTTATATGTTTAATACATGTATAATATAATAGTAATACTGATAATTTTAGAGGTTTCTAATGTCGTATGTAAATACATTTTTTACGCTTACATTGCAAACGCTCTCTGAACTCTAAGAGTTAGATCAAAATAATGTACTATAGTTATGTGCACCTTAAAGAGGTCTACATATCTAGAGGTCATATAAAGAGGTCTACAAAAAAGTCCGCGATGCTATATGTCTGTCTCTTCGGAATAATCCACAATGACCACTTTTTATCGTTTATTTTTTACTGAATTACAGATTTAAAATATAGGGACTACCGATTGCATGGCGCTGTGGTGCGGTACCGGCCGGGCAGCGGCGCTCACCTACAAATAGCCGCGCTTCGCCCTTACTAACAAAGTCGCTTTCCTCTGTCTGTCCCTATGTATGCTTAGATCTTTAAAACTACGCAGCGGATTTTGATGCGGTTTTTTAATAGATAGGGTGATTCACAAGGAAAGTTTTTTAATCCGTGCATCGCCGGGGCGGGTCACTAATTTATTATAAAATATAGTATCGTTGAGTTAGTATCCCATAATAAAAGTATCGAACTTAGTTTGTGGCTAATAAAATTTATGTGGTTTGTCCCTGTATATTTTATTTGTTTATTTATGTACGTCATAAATTAAGAAATGGAAGCTTTTCGTTCATTTACAGGATGTACGCACAGATCATTAAAATATATGTATATAGTTTATCTGAGGATGTACGTTTACAAACCAGATTTAAGTATTTTTTTGATAGAGTTATGGATATTAGAAGGAATATGATCGTCTGAAGCTAGTTGGTGAGAATTGAATTGACAAAAGCGTGGGCTTGATATAACTAAATTGTCTGGCAGACTAATCTAAGTATGATTGTTATGTTTTGCATGTGCATTCTTAATATAGAAGACTGGCATAACAACTCAGAGAGAGTAAAATAAACAAGAGTGCCGTCATCTTTTGAAATAGCTTAAGTATATTTTTGCATCCAGTTATTTTTTTAATTACTATATACATCTATAATAATTTATTTATACTAAGTTTAGTATTTGTTTAAAACATTCTTTATGACATATTGATAAGTACCAAAGTCAAAGTAATAATCGATTGTATATTTTGTGAATACAAGCATCGATAATTGATATTTATTTATAAAGTATTTATTTACCAGTATAGTATTAGGTATACATATAATATGTATGTGCCAGTAGTCAAGAAAAACGGTATCAGTTTCTACTCACCGAGTACTTGGTCGGATTTAAGTTCAGCCATGAAGATATGCTCAAAGGCACAGCTGCATTTGCACAGGCCAGTCCAGTGACGAGCATACTTTGTAAACCAGATCTTTTTCAAGAGTTCCACCTGTTCAGGGTATTCATTTAGCTGCGTCAAACCTGAGGGGAAAAGGATAAAAATCATGTAGGTTAATCGTTACAAGTAATCACAATTGTATGGTGATTTCCATAACATAGTCGCTTGCTATGGTTGCTGTATCGTCGTTCCAACTTGAGAGTCATAGTACAAAATCTTAACGAAAAGTCGACCTTATTGTATCCTATATTCATTTAGATATGAGCTCGTTAGGTTTATCCATAGTAGTGTAAGGTTCCTAGTAGCAATATGGCATGCAATATATGCGCATATGTAGCAGTTTGAGCTAAATATATTTCTCTATATTTGGCGAAGCTGCACTAAGTCTTTTATCTGAAATAAGCTTAACCAGTTATAAAATCATCAGGATCGGACAAGTTTGTGAAAGGAGGCAAAGGCATCTTGTTGGGAACATCGCCTAAAAGATCAAAAGCGTTGTTGACAAATTGTATATGTATGTAGGTATTGTACGTATGTTGTACGGTCAAGTTACCATTACATAAAAATGTTTTAGGTAATTAGAGCATTGGCATATTTATAACAGAAAAAAAGTTGTAATAGAATCTCAGTTAACATAGTAGATAGCAAAAACACAAATGACGAATGCGACAATTTTTGTATAAGTTCTTGTTAACAAAAACTAATTTTTTTGCTCGCTCTACTGAATCTTAACTAAGAGTGTGAAACTATGTAACGTTTAAAGTAAGGACATATGTGTCATATGGCTTTCTACTAGATATATCTAAAAGACATTTCAGTTTATCTATTACAATTAATTATGGTCATACTGATGTTGTATGGTGTTTTAACATGTGGATTATATGTCATGCCGCCTCCACCAGAGCCCAATAAAAAACGGACAGACTCTAAAAGGCTGGCTTGGCGTATATGAGTGATATGCGAGTTAGTGGTCTTAATATCATCGGGCGGATTATAGTAGCAAAGTGTACTCTGGACTCCGAACCAACGTGGTAGCAGTGCAACCAGGATAACGGCCAGATAAGATGGCCTTCTGAATAGGCCGAAACGACGAAAAATTGACGTGAGTAACCCGAGTAAAATATACATTTAATTAGAGATAATAATAATTTATCATTATTTTATAAACAAGTAAGAACAATTACCTTTGTTGACTAGAAAAGTCATAAGAGTCCTAATCGGGCCGGTCGCCAGTATAGTGTTTATGTAAGTGACTTGTTCCGTTTCCTCCTGCAACGTGAGATGACCAATCACATATAACATTGAAGGTGAATTGTTTGCTATAAATACTTTTTATAAGAAACATGCTTTAAAGCTATATTTGTATTAAAAATTAGTGGTAGAATGCCCACTTACATTAGGAGTGACAAACTCAGGCCTGATCACATTTTTATGGTAGTTATCGAACAAGGCGACGAAAGGTCTAATTGTAGGCCCATTCCATACATTCTCTGGTACGTTAAGAAGACTGAAAGAAATTGTCACAAAATTAATTGCATTGGTGATCTTATATATTAATTTCTTGTAATATAAGTATATGGCTGATATCTTGTCTCGGAGAACCTAATAAGGTAAATGGGACGACCTAGAAACCCAATTCTGGCTAACCTATTGACGTTTTATCTATTTTCACATAATTTAATAGGTGGTAAGTACATAACTTATTATAAACTTATTATAAAAGAGACTTACATTTTGAAATAAATTGCCTATTGATAATTAACACGTAAATAAAAATTGTCTTCCTAGGCAATCTATCAAGATGTAAATTTGAAAATTAATAACTTCCAGATAACTTCCATATGCAAACGTATGAAACTTATCTGGAAGTTTATTACTAATCTTCGTGAATGAGATGTAAAACCTTACATTAGTATATTTTGATTTTAATCTCCGTGATTTTTATGTAATGCATTACACGTATTATGCCCTGTATCTCTGTTTTAAATGGTAATAAATAGAATATAAAATAAATAATGGTTTAAATTCAGTACTTTTAGTTAGGCGTCTAGGTTACAGCATGGTATTTATTTAAAAATCGTTTTATATTTAGCCCTAACTAGTAAACATAAGATTTTTCTTTATTAAATTGTGTACGTGTTAATCATGTCTTTATTAGGTATGACTTCATTGTTCGAGGTATGTACTTATGAGGTGATTTCATCTTGTTATTATCATAAATATTTTTGACTATGTAACTTGGAATTAAAATATTTATACCTGTTAATAAGTATTTAGAAGCATTTAAACTCATCTGTTTATAAACTTTTTATCTCAACTACTTAAACAATTTATACGAATATTTTTCCAATGAATGACATTAATGTATTGCCAAGAAATTCCGATGTATTCCGAAGCATATTAATGGGGTAAGTATTGAATTATCCCATGACATTGGGTGAATTACTGTGTTGTATTTAAATTCCCCCTAGATATAAGTAGATATGAATGAATTTTAACAACATGTCAATGATAGTATTCAGGTGGTGTTAATAAACATGTGTATCCGCAGTGACTTACTTTGATGGGGCTTCATCGTTCTTCGACATGGGACTGGTCTTGCCCTGCAGATTGATTTGTATGTAGTTGAATGCATTGTTAATATCCGTATTGAACATTTCCTCGCTCACTCTGAGCAGGTCTTCGTCAGTAGTGGAGTCCTGCACTTGTTTCAGAAGGTCTTCATAACTTTTTTTCTTAGCGTAATCTACCACTCCTCCAACGACAGTCCCGATTTGCTGCAGGGTGTTTGTGGCGGAGTTTCCTTGTTGACCACCATTGGTTACTTGGTTGGTGATCAGGTTTGGTAGGATGCTGTTGAAGATTTGTCCAGCAGCATGGGCGAGGTCGTCAGCGCGACTCGCAGTCAAACAAAACAGAAAAATAAACGCGATTTTCATGGTCATTTGATCTATACGTTAAGTTTGTTGGGATCACGGCGCACTAATGATCTCTGCGTCCGCGTCGCCTGCCAGTACCAGCCGACCTTTGGCTTACGTCATTCTGGTCATGTAGTTGTTGTATTATGTAGATACGGTGCGCTATTGAGATTCAATCTGTGAACTTCCAGTTTTTGCTTACTCTTGATTTAATGATGTTTTTATGTTAAAATTATTATGGTTCATGTTAAAAAATATATATTTGCTCCTGAAAATTATAAGAAATGTTTACCAATAGTATAAAAGCTATGGTGGCAATTATACAGTCTAACAAAACAACCGTTGTATTACCGGTTTTGAATATTAATAAAAGTTTATTTTTAATTCTCATGTCAACGAACGAATTTAAATGCGGACTTTAATTTTGATCAAATGCGCCAGATATGCTTTTGTCGGTTTGTCTAAACTTGGATAATTCCTGATGAAGAATTTTTTTCTTTGGTTTACTCTAATATAAGATTGGATAGCCCTTCTTTATAACAATGTCATTAGCCTACATAAGTATGTAGACAAAAACAAATTTTATACACTAACACAGATTGCGGAAAAGGCCTCAGTTGAAATTGTATTTAATATAAATACAGAAGTACTAAGAAAAAAGAAAGTCGCCAGAAAAGAGACATTACCTCGGCGGTCGCAGGCGAGCGCGCATCTGAAATGCAACAGTTGCGTGCGCCTACGCCGGGAAAATCTAAACTTCACGTCATGTTTTATGCATCGAGCGTCTTCCAGCACCGTCGATAGATCAGTATCGACACTTAAGTTTAGATAGGGTAAGTAACAATAGAAAAAAATATATATCAGAAAATTTATATTTTAGAAAATTCGATTGTCTACCAAGTGACAAGATAAATATTTTGGGAATGGTGGGCACGACATTATAGATGGAAAAATTTGACTATAAAGACCATATTCAAGGATGAAAATATCAAATCACTTTAAATTACTATAGCTTTTTCTCGCATGTTCATTAAACGATGAATTAAATACTAGAATACATTTTATATAAGCTTTGCTTGTTAAATATTAGCAGGATAGGTTCAAATTTTCCTTAATGATTACCTAGTTTTGACTATGGAAAACTTTAAGATACAAAATGAACTTGAGATGTGGTAAAAGTATTGTTACAATTCTATCTAAATACTATAAACAAATATTGATACATTAGGAAGATTATAAGCTCTTGTGTAAGTACAAAACCTGTTAATCTATACCGAGAACGAACTTATCGCAAAGGTCATTGTTGAGGTCATCATGCGGAGTTGTGTCTTGGTTTGGTGAATCTCGAAATACATTCAGTTAGTATTAGGTACATAAAGGAAGTAGTGTTCAATTTTAGCTAGTGAGCTGAGGACACGATGAAAGCCGGTTTACTCGTGCTGTTGTGCTTATATTGCTGTGTGGAATGTAAGTATTTTTGTTATTAACTTTTGCTATTTAGTGATTATTTTATTTAAAATGAGATAGCTTAAATGCTTTATATTACTGCGAGTGGAAAACGAGAATAAAACAACAAAACGTCATTTTAACGTTAGGAATGTTCGATGTTACTTTTATTTACTTTAATTAAGAATGTTTTGAAATATTGTAATCAGATAGATAAACTTGTCCTTGTTATTCTTGTTATCTATATATATAAAAGCGAAAAACACTTACTCACTCATCACGAAATCTCAAAAACTACTCAGTCAATGAAGATGAAATTTGGCAGGAGGGTATATTGTAACTAGGAGACGTCCGCTAAGAAAGGATTTTTGGAAATTCCATTTCTAAAGGGGTGAAAAGGGGGTTGCATATTTGTATGAAACTTAGTCATTTTTAAAGTTGGACACATGAAGTTTAAGATTTAAATTATCGATTATTAAAAAATAATATTGCAATAATTGGATTTTGAAAATTGCATTCTCATAGGGGTGAAATAGTAAGGGTTGTAAGTTAAATAACATTACGTTAGATTATTTTGATAATGGTTTTAGAAACGTGTCAATAGATGGCGACACATGCGTTTTAAATATTATAAATGCGAAAGTTTGTGAGTAGGTCACTACTGAACCGATTACGATGAAATTTGGTATGTAGGTAGCTGAAGA
>JADGIL010004199.1:4242-20559 GCA_020352625.1 Cactoblastis cactorum | reverse complement strand
AATTTTAGAATTTTTGTCTGTCTGTCTGTATGTTTGTACACGCATCACAGAAAAACTACCAAACGGATCTGAATGAAATTTGGTACAGCGATGGAGTATGACCTAGAATAAAAGATAGGCTACTTTTTATTCCGAAAAAATATACGGTTCCCGAGGGATATAACTTATTGTACCCGAATAAAATCTACGTAGACGAAGTCGCGGGCATCAGCTAGTAATAAATAAATCACACAACTTGATTACTAGTCTCATAATACAAGTCGAGACTTGTATTATGAGATACTATACTATATAATAAATACATATGTACGTATATAGAGAAACGTCCAAGACTCAAGCCAAAACCAAAGGGTAAAATGGAACCCTGTAAAAAATAGATAATAGCAGATGATCAATTCCTTTACATCGAATCTGTAATCATTACCGATGCAAGCATTATGCACATAATTTATTATACTTCGCGCTCTGATTTCGATTGATTTGTTATCGATAGTTGTATAAGTCAGTATCAATTTTTCATAATACAAGTAGTATACTCATTATGCGGTATACAATCTTGTTTAAAAGGGGATTTCTTTTCCATAAGTGATGGACTAACAATTATCACTATTTCTGTATCTCCTTTCAACATTTCAACTGTCTAGTTAATACAGTTCATGACATACAGCCTGGTGACAGACAGACAGACAGCGAAGTCTAAGTAATAAGGATCCAATTTTACCCTTTGGATACGGAACCCAAAAAACTTGATACTGTAATTGTAGAAGTTTCATTTTTAAAAATAGAACACGAAAATACAGGCCACCAATAAAACTGCGAAGTAATATCTAATCCAAATTCAAATCGCATTGCGCAAGATTGCGCGCGCGCATCTCGCGTGCTGCGTTACAAAATGTATGTCAATAGTATCAATACTTGTTATTCTGTCTTGTCTGTAATGGTAATAATACGTAATACACTATTACAATTACCATTTTCCTGTGAACTTTTGACAGCTAGGAGATGTAGATTATATAGAAAATTCATACGTCTTACCCAAGTTATACGTCATTCAGATTGAGAAACTTCAGTAAAATATAGACATGCGCTAGAATAAGGTTAAAGAATAAAGTAAAAATTGAAAAAAATATGATTTATGATATTTTTTCTAGATTGCTTTTGAAAAGTATAGTTCTAAACGCAGGTTGTAAATGTTTTTCTTTACACTTATAATATGGTGTTTATGTAACTTTTTGTAGCATTGATAATAAGCATTTGACAATCGTATTTTTACAGAAATAGGTCATAAGGTCTTAATTTTTATGTCTAGATTTTGACACACTTTAAATACAAGAGTATTACTCGTTTATTGGACTTTCTTTCCATATTCCTGTACTGTTCATTACGATTACACATATATCATATTTTTTATAATTAACCAGCTTTTGCACGCGGCTTCGCCTGCGTAAATAACTTTCATATAAATAAAATTCACCCCTTTCACCCCCCTCACGGTTGAATTTCTAAAAATCCTCTCTTAGTGCCCTACAGTTTTCAAAAAACATACATGATAAATTTCAGTTACTTGCGATTCAATAGTTTCAGCTGTGCGTTGTCTATCAGTCAGTCACTCAGTAACGGAAGAGTTTTTTTATATAGATATTCTCTCTCTTTTATTCGCTATATAATTATATAATTTTAATTTCATATCATGTATAGTAAAATAATAAAAGAAATTTTTAAAAATCTCGCCATTGAAAAGGATATCCACCCTCAAAATGTTGACAGGTCGATAAGATTTTTAATAAGTCGCGGATGTGAGTGTAACATAGGAATTTTAGATTAACCCGCAATAAAATATTAATCAAATAAGCGAAGCGGGCTTGTTTTATCCAAAAAAAGCTAGTAATTTATACATATAAAAACGAAAGATTACTGATCGATGAACTCGTTTATTATGAATTCTCAGAAAACACAAATGCTTGGGGTCTAAAATTTTGCAAGTGGGTTCCACCTTCTATAGTGTAATGAATAACATGCTGGATTTTTATCTATATACATATGTATGTGTTATAAAATATAGTATCGACGATTTAGGATCTCATAATACGACTACAAGTCTTTTTTTTTATAGATTTATTATGAAGTGTAGGGAACTCGTTAAGACGCGATTTTAAAAATCTCTCCCAGAATCGGGAATTATGGAACGGGACAAGCCCTTTTAGCATAATTTTTCGGCATTTCTTCTTTAAAAATCCTGTCTTACCGAGCTGCTAAGACAGGACTTCAAAAAAATATCTCAGTATCTGTAATTTATTAAACAAGACAAGCCCTCTTGGTATAATAAGGACCAAAACTGCTTGAGTTTCTTTCGGCTTCCCAGCAGTGGTCGTTCCGAATTGCTGGTAGCTTAATTAAGATATTTACTAAACACTGACGTAACCATGCTGGCCTGGAAGCAAAAGAAAAACGTACAATGTGCAATACAAATGTGCTAGTTTTCCCGCGCAGATTGTAAAAGTCAATCAAAGAAAAAGGCTTGAAAACGGGAATTCTCATAGGAGATGGACTAGCAATCTGTCACTATTTCTGAATCCCCATTCCACCAATAAGCCAACCATTTTGCTAAGCTTGGCCTTCGAGTCTCGCGATTCTTGGCTCTGTCTACACTGTAAGTGAAAAAAGACGACATACTGTATCAGTACTAACGCAAAAACGTGCGTAACGTAAAAAAAAAAAATTGAATTGATTTAAGAACGTAAGCACGACAAAATCCTTCAAATCCAAAAAATCCTCAAGAAATAAAAAAAAATGTTGGAATGTCTAATGAAACATGGGCAAAACTTAATACATAACAGTCGAAATATACCGATCCATCATGGAGGGGAAAGCGGTAACAATTTATCCATTTTCATGGTATAAAAAGCGGATATGCATGGACACACGTCATTTAGTTACAAGTTACGTCAATTGCAAGTTTGTGATACTTGGAACAAGGTAATTCATACTTCCATCCTTACTAAATATTATTAATATTAATGTGTGTTTGTTTGTCCGTCTTTCACGCCAACACGGAGCAATGGATTAGTGTGATTTTTTAAGCAGGCTTGGGAGTGACTTAAGCTACTTTTTGTCTCTTTATATATATATATATATATATATATTTTTTTTATGTAAGAGGGAGGCAAACGAGCAGGTGTTCACGTGATGATAAGTGATCAGCGCCGCCCAAAGATACCTGCAATACCCGCGAGTTTACAGAAGCGTTGCCGGCCTTTTAAAAGCCCATGCGCTCCACAAATGGGGATGGCAGGGAAGTTATATTTTCCCATTCCCTGAATTTGACGCGAGCGAAGCCGTAGTCAAAAGATAATATGTATATGTATGTATGTTTATATCTTTCTCGACAAAACAGAGAAATGGAATCTCGTGATGTTTTTATAGAGATAGTTAATCGAACAGTTTTATAGTAACTTAGATAATATTTTTTGGGGCTTAGAATTATCTAATTTGCAAGTAATAGCAGGTAATATGTAGGAACTATAAAATAGCTATGTATTTAAAATATCAAAAATACGTGAAAAATAATCACAAAACTGAAAAAAATTCTTTTGTCTTCTGTATAGTTTTGATTTCTATTTGATTTTTTATGTATTAATAATCTGATTTATGACTTGGATATATACGGAAATAATATTATGTTATTTAGGCAATAATTATATAGGTACGTAATTGTTGTTACTCATAATCTTAATATATTTAATCTCCTGACAATGTACTATTAAAAAAAGATCATAAATTTTTATTCTATCAATCCGTTGTTTAGCTCTCAGGAAGTTATCAAACAATCAATCAATTTATTACTCAACTATGATAAATACTAAGTGGCTATAACATTTGAATACGTATCGATCAATCGTTATATTTACATCGATTTATAGACTTTAATTTTTATCCTGACTAAATGAGAATATACTAACATTACTAACATTAAGTATTGCCTTTTTTTATATATTAGTTAAAATAAAATTTAAATTAAAAGGATAACATATTTGAAAAAAAAATATATCTTATTTATTTCAGATGTTCTTCTATTTCATCGCCATTGATTAAAAATTATATTGATTTTGTCACAAATCAAAGCAAGAACCAGATTAAATTATAATTCAAAATGTGCATCTTGGGCAAAAATTAAAATAAATTAACTCACACATGGAAAGCGTTGTGAGTACGGGCGAAAGTGTTTGCAACATAGATCACGAAACGACTTAGTTGAGGTATAAAACGGGTGAACTGGGTTGCCGTAGTACACTCCAGCATTCGCTGATCTACAAGCAAGGCGAACATGAAGCTTCTGGTTAGTAGATTCGCACAATATATACATATATATAGTAAAATAATATAATAATATATATATCTAAAACAAAAAGCTACTATCTTTACTTAAAAAAACTCAACTTAATCGTATCAAATAGTTGTGAAAAGAATATAAATTCAAAAATAATAATAACGAGTGCAGTGAAAACTGATCTTTAATTTTGGTGGCTAATATTATTTTCTCTCTTTACAGAGGTCGTCCTTAATCCTGGCCGTGGCTTTGAGCCTGGCCACGGCAGAGGAAAAGGTGGAGAAAGACACAAAGGCTGAACAAACAAATGCTGTAGAAGACAAGAAGCAAGAGAAAAGAGGTCTTTCTGAATGGTACGGCAACAGCGGCTCAGGCGGCGACTTTGGTCATGTGGAATTAGGCCATGGGGACTTCGGCGGCGATGTAGGAAGTTTAGGCGGTCACGAAGAACTAGGTAGCCAAGGTGATTTGGGAGGCCACGGATTGGAAGGCCACCAAGAAGAACATGTGCACAAAACTGTCACTGTTGTCAAGAAAGTGGCCGTTCCTTACCCAGTGGAAAAACACATCCCAGTTCCCGTGGAAAAGCATGTTCCTTACCCAGTGAAAGTGCCCGTGCCCCAGCCTTACCCCGTCGTCAAGACTGTGCATTTTCCAGTGAAGGAATACGTCAAAGTGCCCGAATATATCCCCAAGCCGTACCCAGTGACCAAGCATGTGCCAGTACCAGTCAAGGTGCCCGTCGACAGGCCAGTCCCAGTAAAGGTTTACGAGCACGTGCCTTACCCAGTCGAGAAACATATCCCAGTGCCAGTTAAAGTGCATGTGCCCCAACCCTACCCAGTGGAGAAGGAAGTTCATGTACCGTACAAGGTACCAGTGAAGGTGCACATTCCCTACCCAGTTGAGAAAGTTGTCCACTACCCAGTTAAAGTACCAGTCGACAACCCAGTGCCAGTTCATGTAGAAAAACCAGTGCCGGTTCCGGTTGAGAAGCCTGTCCCATACCCAGTGGAGAAGAAAGTGCCGTATCCCGTCAAAGTGCCCTATGACAACCCCGTGCCCGTTCATGTTGAAAAACCAGTGCCTTACCCCGTCAAGGTCCCGGTGCCAGCGCCTTACCCAGTAGAAAAGGTCATCCCTTACCCGGTAGAGAAGAAAGTGCCTATCCCAGTCAAAATCCCGGTAGACAGGCCCTACCCAGTACACATTGAGAAGCACGTCCCGTACCATGTAGAAAAACACGTGCCTTACTCCGTTAAGGTGCCAGTGCCAATCATCCAAGAGGAGAAACACGAAAGTCATGGATGGGAGAGCTCTTCAGGACAGGAGAGCTACGGAGGAAGCCTGGAAGGTGGCCATGGCGAATACCACTAACAGAACTGATCTCTTTTAATGTTTTTTTGTTTTATTTAGCTTTAAATGTTATCTTGTGTTAGTTCTCAGCTAAGTTACGACTGCTCGAAATGTAAATAGTAAAGAAAGTATTAAAAAAAAATGAATAATATTCTCGTTTGTTTTTTACTTTGTCTAATAGACACATACATAAGAAAATTGATAAACACTTAAACAAATATTAGTTACAAGGACAAATCAAACAGATTAACTTAGAATTAAGTTCAAGATTTGTGTTTTAGGATACTAATTCAACAATACTATGTTTTCTTACAAATGCATACATACATACATATGATCCCGCCTTTTCCCCATAGGGGTAGGCAGAGGCTACATTTTTCCACTTACTGCAGTCCTGACATTCTTTCTTCGCTTCCTCCACATTCATCAATCTTTTCATACACGCTCGTCGGTTAAGGGTACTTCCGACCTGCCCTTTTATAACAAATACAATAGATAAATATCCAAGACTCAAGCTTATCAGAAATAGGTAAGTTTTTTATCTTGATATAATACATATATCGTCGTCGTAAAATGCCAGACGATGAAGTACAAAATCGAAGAGTATTTATATTAAATAAACCACTAATAGAAGTTGGAATTAATTCCCCATGTGTAATTACTGAGAAGTCAGGAAAATTCTAGATGCCTCTAGTTATATAAAGTTTACGTAATTTCGACGTAAGAGGCCGATGTGTTGGCGAACGCGTAATAATAATATAATAATTAATTCATATCGTAACGAGCAGGAATGTACATTTAAAATAAGAGCAATTATAATAAGTAAAGATATTTTTAAAAAATATTTGTATTATTACAGGAATAACGTAAAAAAAACTGTCCACACTATTAGGGTATATTGTTAAAAAAATTATAAACAATATACACATAATTACAAAATCAACTATACTATATTCTATTTATTTAAAACCTGCCATATACTTATTTTTTGTGTCACAAATGATTAAAAAAATTTTTTTTGCTCCTAAAGGTCTCATCAAAATAGATCATTATGTGCTCCCTAACATTTTCAGTTAATTAATTTTATTTTGTACTCTTTATAACATATTTTTCATATTGAAATATAATTTTCTTCGTACTAAATTTGAATATCTAAATCGTTTTTATAAAAAATGGCACGCAATAAAAATTGTACCATTGCAAAACACAGATTAACTTGAAATTAAAGCGTGAACGTACGTATAACGACTTAATTGAATGTAGTCATGTCGTGATATCAGTGTAATGGTACAAAACTACAATGACACGGAATGACAAAAAAAGGTTAAATTATAGCCAAGCCCTGGCATTATAGGGACCAAAATTGCTTGAGTTTCTTTCGGCATTTTTTCTCAGCAGTGGTCGTTCCGAAATGCTGGTAGTCTTTAGCTTGATTCAGATAATAAATGTTTGGTAGGTATTGACGTAAAAAGTACCTGTGATGGTCTAATTGCTAAATAAATATTTTGATTTTGACACTGAAAATAATTTTCTATGATTTTTCACTCAAAACAAAAATTAGGATAATTACACATTTTTAAAATTGTATAATATGTTTTCTTAAAAGCTGTACAGAAACATTTATTTCGGGGATTTTACGAAATTTTTAAATTTATCATTGTATTTCTTAATCTTTTAACTATTTTAAATATCTTTTACTATTTTGACATCGTGTGTTTTAAATAAATTTATCTTTACCTTTACTTCTAAATATTATACCTAAAAAATTATGACGTCTACTAAAAATATGTGCTAAAAAAATTATATCATTTCTGTCAAAAAATGTGACAAAAACTTACCTTATATACGGGATGTTGGCAGGAATGTGGTACTTCGCACCAGGATCGAAATCTAGCTCCGATCTGAGTACAGGGGGCTTGACGCCTTGGTATTGTTCTCTGTAAAAAAATACTTATATTTATATATTTTCAATACGAACTGCCTACAGCGGTATTTCCGGACCAATACGACATCGGAACCTTCCCTTAAGGGCCAGCAGCGCTTCTGTGACCCCCCGGTTCTTGCAGGTATCTATAAGCGGCGGTGATCACTTAACATCACGTGACCCGCCTGCTCGTTTGCCTCCCTCTTTCATTAAAAAAAAAATTATAGTATTGTTTGAAAATTTTGTTGTCTGAACATCTAATTTTAAACATTAAGCTGAGTTGTTAAAGCGTAAATTAAAAAGTCTCGCTAACTCGCAACCATCGACTCTGTCATCCACGTAAGAGAAAAGAACGTGATACTATAATTTTTTCATTTGCTAAATAAATAGCTCATAAATCAAAAATTATAATATATAATTATAATAATTAGTGAGCAAAATCAAAATTTAATATGTAAACATTATGTATGTAGATTGAATAAATACATTTTATGATAAACTTAATTATCTTAATTATATCAAAGACTAGCTAATGCCCGTCACTTCGCCCGACCAATGAATACTATAATATCTTGTCAGCCCCTTGCTCGGTTACAATAAATTATATCTCTCGGGAACCGTACATTTTCCAGGATAAAAAGTAGCCTAGACTATGACCTAGATTAAAAGTAGCCTTTTAATCTAGGTCATAGTCTATCGATATCCCAATTTTCATCCAATTCTGTTTGAAAGTTTTGTATGACGCGCGTACAAACTTTTTATTCCGGAAAAATGTACGGTTCCCGAGGGATATATTTTATTGTAACCGAGCATGTATTTATCTAATGCAAAAACCAACATGCCAATTTTTATTTATAACCTCAATTAGCATTTTATTGCTACATATTTTAATTAAAACATTTTTTTTTACTCATTAAAAATAATGTTAACACTATTTAAAAAAAACCAAAACTACTATTTTTACTTTTTGTATATTGGTATTTAAACAAAAATTTAAATTTTATTCAAATTTATTTAAAATAATTTATTTAGAATAGAAATAGATATACTAATCGTATATTTTAATGATAATTTCCCTTACGGGGTAGACAGAGCCAAGAATCGCGAGACTCGAAGGGCACGCATATAAGCAAAATGGTGGGCTTATTGGTGGAGTGAAGATTCTGTTTCAACCCCTTTCCTTGATTGACTTTTACAATTTGCATGGGAAGACAAGCAGCTGACACATTCTACTTGTTTTTTTTTGCTCCCAGATCAGTATGGAAAATAAAAACTTTGTACAATTTATTAAACTATTATTAAACTATTGGGAATATTGTAAATTTCAATATTCCCAATAGTTACGTAGGAGTAACGTTGATTTGTAAATCTAACATGTTGTTATGTAAGTTTGCTCAAATGTTGGATGGATTATCGCTTTCAAGTGGCATGGAGTAGAAACAAAAAGTCATCGTTTGGTACAAAGATAAAGCGATAGACTGAAACTTTAATTCTATGCTGAGAGCTTTTCACACGTAAGTCTAGTATAGTTATAATATGTACGTATTTGACGATCTCCGTGTTAATGGTTAACGTTAAGACGCTACTAAGAGGCCCTGGATTCGATTCCCGGTCGGGTCAAGCTAGAAAATGATCCTTTTCTGATTGGCCTGGATCTTAGATGGGTATATATGTATTTATTACAAAATATGGTATTTTTGAGTTACTATCTTACTTTATGGAGTCTCGAACTTATGAATCTGCATGATTTGCCCCTTTATATTTATTATTATAGCTATTTATCCGTTTTAGGAAGACGTGACGACTTTTTTTGTTTTAAAACTTTTATATTACTTGACTCTTCTTATCTTACTAATTTGAAACAGTTACTTAGTTATCCCGTATGGGTTATACACAGCCAAGATTTGTGATTTTGGATGCTTATCTGAATATTGGCTTGTTGGTGAAACGAAAACAGAAATCAAAAAAATTGTCAAATCTTAAAACGTGTCTTACTTTAACTAATAATTAAGAACATAATTAACGAATTTTTCGTAGAACAAAAATAACTTCAATTATCATTATTATTTTATACTTTTATCCGCTGACTCTTATGACTTGACTCAGCTGACTTTTGCTTTCATCTGGAATCAAACCCGTTAGAGTCAAGGCCGAGTGTCGGCCGCAATACCAACTAGTTCACGCTGTGCTTCCTATGCAACTATGTAATTCCATTATTTTCTTAATGCCATACATTTACGGAATTATTTTGAGTGTTAGTAGGTAATAATAATTATGGCATTGTTTCACTAGCGTATCTTATGGGTGTTATCAAGAGGTGTGTTACTTATTGCGTTATATTAACTTATAGTTAGAACCTTCAGCCTTTTGATTCTATGATACTTAACTATACAAGTTATACTATATATAGTATCGATCGTCTACAAAATATAGCAAAGCAAAACTATCGATACTACCAACAGTATTGTAATGTCTCAATAGTATTGCTCAACACATCTATCGATACTATCGATAGGCCTGATAGTAAGGCCTTTTCGAATGAAACTATCGATAGTTCGGCAACACTAATAGCTAGTCCTAGTTTCTAGCCTCCGCCTATGAAATTAATATGCAATCTTCTAGCAATATTCATAGATATAAACTAAAACATTAATTAGATGTAGAACGGTTACATTTTTTTAGTTAAATACAAAGTATCATTACCATTATAGCCATTATAACCATTATAACCAGGGCTTAAGTAACAAAACTGCACAATTCAATTTTTTCAATTCAATTCAATTCCTTTATTTTGCTTCAAATGTGGTACACATATACAGACGTCAATGAGTAATAATATCGCAAATTAAATCTACCCTCGTAAACTAAGCTTAGTTACAGAAATCCACAAATGAAGTCTACCCATGTAAACTTGGCTTTAGCTTAAGCATATTTGACCCAAAAGATTCACCAATTTACCCTGCCGCTAGACCAGAACATTATGCGCGCGCCACGGCTTTGCCTGCGTTATCTAATAATAATTATGATTGTCCAGTCTAACTGGTAATGTCTTGTCTAATCACTGATTTATAGATTTACATATGAAATTTGCAACAATTTTGTTTGATTTTACGTTTGTCGGTTTAATAAAGGGTGATATAAATTAATCATTTTCCCTTATAGCTATGACGTCTAAGATTTTTTTTTATGGCAGAGGGAGGCAAACGAACAGGCGGGTCACGTAATGTTAAGTAATCACCGCCGCCCATAGACACCTGCAACACCCGGGGGGTCACAGGAGCGTTGCCGGCCTTTTATACAGATGGGCCCTTAGTGTGTCTTTTATGTGGAAATAGTTGAAAGACTGGTGAGTGATAAAGGCTATGTTTGTCTCTTTCTAATAGAAATAATGGGCCCGGTCACTTTTTCTGAATCTCCATTTCACCAATAAGCCGGCCATTTTGCTAATCGTGGCCTTCGAGTCTTGTAACTCTTTGTCCTGTCTACCCCAGGCCTTTGAGTCTCCTGGCTCTGTCTACCCCGTCTAAAGGGATAAAGACGTGATACTACGCGACACCATAAATATTCCTCAATATAAAACATTCTTACCTTAATCTCCACCAATGACAATTGTACTGCTCCTTCCTAACGTCTCCAGTGAAGACATCCCAGCGCCATCTATCCATGACGAGGGCAAACGGTAAGAAGGCCAGTTTATCCATAGCCTGGGTGAACAGGTAGTTGATGTCGTGGGCTGTGTCGTCCACTGATCTCTGGACTAGGCCCAGGGTTTGGAGGTGGCGTGGGGAGGCAACGGAGAGAGCTACGGCCTCGCCTATCGCTTCGTGGAAACCTGTAAAGAAAGATCAGGAGATCAGTTAAATTACGTGTATTTTATATAGATGACAACCTCCGTGGTGTAACGATTAACGTACTTGACCGCTATCTACTCAGGAGGTACCGGGATCGAACCCCGGTCAGGTCATGATGGAAAACGACCGTTTTCGATTGGATAAAGTTTTTAGGGTTCCATTATGTGGCAAATGGCTTGCATTTAATAAAAATATAGGTTATTCGCTTAAAAGTGTATGATTGGCCAAAATGATCTAGATTTTGCTCAATTCGATCTTTTTTTAACATTGAAATTAATTGATATACATAAGTAGGGTAATTATATCAACATAAAAGAGGTGTGTGTTGTGTTATAAATTTTAATCCTACAATACTATATTTTATAATATACATTTAAAGAAAAACATTGAAGATCAGCCAATCAGAAAAATGTAATCATCCCTTATTACCTGTCGAACCTTGGACCTCGGTGTACAGGCGAGGCTTGCGCCAACGAAGTCGCCAAATATACTCGTATTAGCCATATACGTGAAAATGTTTTGTTAATTTAACTTCGAAAACATCGTTTATGAGTTTATTAATTTAGTTCAACATTGAATCTATACTAAGAATATAAAGAGGTAAAGTAACTTTGATTGTTTCTGAAATACTGAACCGATCAATAAATTTTTTCCACAATCAGAAAGCAAACTATAATATTCAGGAGTGCTATAGGCTATATTTTAACGCCCAATGAAGAGGGCATAGGTCGACCAGTGAAATATAAATTAAGAAAAATATTATTGGTTTAAGACATGAATGTATAAAATGTTCTATTATGTATAACATTACGTATGTACATACAATATGATCACGCCTTTTTCCCATAGGGGTAGGCAGAGACTACATCCTTCCGCTTACTGCGGTCCTGACATACTTTCCTCGCTTCCTACACATTCATCAATCTTTTCATACAAGCTCGTCGGTTAAAGGTACTTCTGAGCTGCCCTTTCTAAGAATATCTTTTGTAACATTAACTCATTGAAATCCTAAATACAATATGTATCTTTAAAGTAGAAAACTAGGTAAATAAAAACGTTACGTGACGATCGTTATCTGTTACATAGACAAACAGAAATATCTCCCATTCGTAATTCAAGGCAGTTTCGGAAGCGCGGGCAGGCGTGCTTGGATTCCAAACAATCACACAAAGATGGCGTCGCAAAATGCTATTGTTTTTTCGCTCCACATTGCTATTACGCGGTTGAAGTACGGAGTAGATAAATATAGAGATGAATTCACTTATCCCTACAGTTATATTATGTGTACGTAAAATCTCTACGTCTACTACATTTCAAAGACCTTCAAGAACTTGTCATGTTAAAAAATATATATATTTTTTGTAATTCGAATAAAGTTGTCATACAAATTTAAATCAGTCGGTCTGAATACGAAGTTTGTTATTTTTAAACAATTTTTTTTTATGTAAGAAGGAGGCAAACGAGCAGGCGGGTCACGTGATGTTAAGTGATCACCGCCGCCCATAGACAACTGCAACGCCCGCGGGGTCACAGAAGCGTTGCCGGCCTTTATAAAGTCCCCGCACTCCCCATTTGGGAAGTTGGGCCTCCGGCTCTCCCACTCACGAGATGGAGCATGGAGGCTGATAGCCGCCATTCAGGCCATTTCGATAATGTTTGGATAGATTTCATTTGATCAAATAAAATAATTAAAGCTTAAGAACACAAAAATTAAAATATATTAGCTTTTATTCCTGCAATTTACTTATCTCGTATGACTACATTATGTTCATTTATCTTACGACTGATTGCAATAGTTAATTAATATTATAGATTAGTAAAATACATTTGATAAATGGGAATGTATTCATGTTTTCTTATTTGTAGTCTGCTTCCTAAACTAGGAGGTTTAAAGCATCACTACTGAGGATGCAACCAGGTTAACGCTCGGATAAGTATTTGTAATAGCTAAGCAGCTATACCTCTATATATTTTTTACTCTGCTTTGAAAACATGTTGTTAGCGTGGCCCACATATAACAGTCGTTATTATACCCAGCCTATTTACCGCAATAACGAGTTTATTTTGGTAACGTATTTAATTGCCCTTGTAATTACTAATTAAAGAGGGTGAGGGCAATATATTGGGTAATATGAGAGTTATTTCTTCCGAAATACTTATTTGATATAAGTAATTAATGTAATATAATACGAATTTTTTGTGGTATGAAGCCACTACTTGTAGTGGTGTGGAGCCTGCTGCTTGCTTTGTTAGCCTGCAGCATGAATGGGCCGGCTCGTCCGGGGAAGTACCACACTCCCCCAGAAGAATGCCTGAATAGCAGCTATCAGCCGCCATGCTCCGTCCAGTGAGTGGGAGAGCCGGAGGCCTAACTTCAACTCGGAGGTTTTTTTATAGGCCGACCGCGGGTGTTGCAGTTGTCTATGGGCGGCGGTGATCAATTAACATCTCGTGACCCACCTGCTCGTTTGCCTCCCTCTGACATAAAAAAAAAAACTTTGAAACGCTAATATTATATGTTAAAATAGAATACTGCAAACTAAAATATTAGATACAATAAAATTTTATGAAGACCTTAGCGACATTTTTCCAAAATGTTTTGTAAAAAAAAAAGTCTATTAATAACAAATTATTGAGAAATACAGTGTGGGGTTGTAGTCTTAAACCTATCTTTTACATAAAAAAATTGACAACCTCCGTGGTGTAACGGTTAACATAATTGACCGATACTCAGAAGGTCCCGAGTTTGATCTCCGGTCAGGTCATAATGGAAAATGTCCTTATTCTAAATGGCTTGGATGTTTATCCATTGTTAATTTGTTATAAACAATAATATCGTTGAGTTAGTGTTGACTAAAACAACACAAACATACTTTGGGGCTAACTCAATTTCTGTGACTTGTTCTACATAAGGACAGCCAAGTCCTTATCATATCAGAAAAGATCTGCATATCAGAAAAAATCTGTCCAGATCTTAACAAAAATTATGCAGATTATTCTGAAAATGTCCGTCAGTTTACAGATCCATTTATTTAACTTGTACAGATAAAATACAAACCCGCGAAGCTCGGAGAAAGTGAACTCACGGAAGCTAACCCAATACAGTCGACACCATATCAAGCTGTACAAATTCATTGCAAACTCGTCGCTATAACCAGTACACAGGGATAAGTATTGGGTTACTGGATTTGCAGTTATGTGCCTTTATCGAGACTCGTGGTATGACGGAAACAGAGCTAAATGCCACACCGATTTTAGATCAGTTGAACTGAATTCTTCGAAATGAGAAACAAAGGGAAATTGTAACTAATAGAATGTAATTGATCCCTCCACTAACATATTGTACACTTCTAGGCTGGTCTGGGTGCGAAAGAAAAACGTAGAAAGTTCCAGAAATTAGAAGAGAGGTATGTCTTCTAATTATTATTATTTGTTCGTCACTGTTGTATTTTTGTATATTTTGTATGCATTTGTGATGTGGCAACAAACAAATAAACATCTTTATCTATCTATCTTTGTCAGGAAAAAGTCAATCTTAAGAAAAAGTTTTAAAACAAGCGTGCCAAC
The DNA here is from genome assembly GCA_020352625.1 of Cactoblastis cactorum. Taxonomy (NCBI): domain Eukaryota; kingdom Metazoa; phylum Arthropoda; class Insecta; order Lepidoptera; family Pyralidae; genus Cactoblastis; species Cactoblastis cactorum. Next base: position 5,534 of record JADGIL010004199.1, on the reverse strand, counting down.
CTGACGTTATATCTAAATCTCCACTATTCTAGCGACCCGTCCTGGCTTCGCACTTGTAAAAAAAACCTTCCTTGTGAATCATTCAATCTTTTAAAAAACCCGCATCAAAATGAAGCAAAATGGGGAAAGCGGGGAAGTTGGAATTCCGGCTCCCCCACTCACTGGACAGGGCATGACGACTGATAGCCGCTATTCAGGCATCTTCTGTGGGAGTGTGGTATTTCCCCGGACGAGCCGGCCCATTCATGCTACAGACTGATAGACAGATAAGCCTTATTAATAGTGTTCGCGTTTTATCTATTGGGTAAGGAACCCTAAACTTAACGCTTAATAAAACTATCATGACAGTTTCATTTGTCAATATTGATGAAACCTCATAAAATACCAAATAAAACTTGATGTCTTGGCCTCATTGAACTTGACCTCAAAGAAGGCACATCAGAAATACGATATATAGATACTAGATCGGACAATCATAGATTCCTAGGTTATAGTCCATCGCTGTGCCAAATTTCATCCAGAACCGTTCAGTAGTTTTTGTGTAATGCGCGTACAAACATACAGACAGGCAAAAATTCTAAAAACAATAGTTTTGGCTTCTAATGGCCCTATAAAGAGCCCCTATATATGTTTTTCTTTAATATCCCCCATGTACAGACATAGCTCAGTTACAATTTTATTATGTGTATAGATTATTTATTTCCCTATTAACTTATCCAGAGATTCAATGATCTATGTTGCCGCGTGTGAGATGCGCACGAGTTGCGTAACGTAATCGCGCAATCTCTTCTATTAATTTCCGTGAATTTTCTACAGTACACGCGCGGAAATATGACGCAGCGTTTTTAGTTTATTATTTGTTTATTTATAAGTGACACACTTATAATGTTTGAAGTTCTTGCTAAATATTATTGAGCGATAGAGCAAAAACAGAATAATATGAAAAAAAAATCTTTTTATTTGAGGAATTCTTTTTACAGATTATCCAAAAGATAAAACGGTATTCAAGGGTTAAAAAGTATAGTATTCCTACACCGTACTACACGTCGCAGACTAAAGTACCACAAGTACCATCTGGAGGAATGGCGATCGACCACCGTACGTTTTAAAAGAAACTTTACACCACGTAAGACCACACTGTGGAACNNAAAAAAAAACTTCTTACAACAAAAATGTTTCATAGAATTTTAATTTTAAATGTACTATTACTTTCAGACAAATTAAAATATATATACCAAATCCAAAATAGTTATTTCTTTTTTTATATAAAAATATATATTACTAGCTTTTGT
>JADGIL010004193.1:0-10917 GCA_020352625.1 Cactoblastis cactorum | reverse complement strand
CCTTAGTCGCCTCTTACGACACCCACGGGAAGAGTTGGGATGGTGACAAATTGTATTCTACTCTGCCGGCACCACACATCAAATGTTTACTAAAATCAAATTTTTTTTTGAATTCCTTATTCTGCTTGTAATTGTTAAATTTTAAATTATTATTTTGGCTATCTTTGCATTGTAGACCGTAGCGTCGTAGTCTCGTAGCATTGACTACGACTACGAAGTTTAATTATTTAATCGTCTCGCAATATAGAATATTTACAATTTTAATTTTAAAGTACCCGCAGTATCATTTTCTTTATTTCTTACGGGGTAGACAGAGTCAAGAGATGTGAGACTTGAAGGCCACACTTAGCAGAATGGTGTTTGTGGAATAATTACATAAGTTGCTGGCCCATTACTTATGAGAACAATTCCATCAGAAAAATCATATTGTCAGCCTTTGATTATTTAACAAGACAGCCATCTTTTTTTATTGCCCATGTAGTTTTATACAATAAAGGTTTTAACGTAACGAAAATTTCTTCAACTTTACAAGCTTATATTACATATAACAGAAATAACATAACAATACGTCCACATTTTATTGTGAAAATAATTGGGTACTTATAAAGATATTGCTTATACAAAAACGGCCAATTAAGCAATTGTTTGATTTGGACAATTAACAAACAGCATCCCATTTTGTTCTGCTTAATGAGTCCTTGACCGGGTCAATTTTAAGACCGTATCCCGTCACCCCGCTTGCCTTAATAATTTCCCCGTGTGTATACGCTCGTGGCTATACTATGCGATAGTATTGCTGAACTATATATCGATTGTTTGACTATCGATAGTTTATTCGAAAAAGGTCATAGAAACGAGAGGCATATCAATAATATCGATATAATTAATATAATATATTTAACGACCTTCGTGGTATAGCCGTTAACGTGGCTGACCGCTACCTAAAAGGTCCCGGGTTGGATCCCTGATCATGACGGAAAATGATCTTTTTCTGAGGCCTGGGTCTTTTTTCGTGTAAGACGGAGGTAAACGAGCAGGCGGGTCACGTGATGTTAAGTGATCACCGCCGCCCATAGACAACTGCAACACCCGCGAAGCCACAGAAGCGTTGCCGCCCTTAAAAAAGCCCCCGGACGGAGCATGGTGGCTGATAGCCGCCATTCAGGCGTCGGACTTCTGTAGGAATTTAGTACTGCCCCGGACGAGCCGGCCCATTCATGCTGCAGGCTAAGAAAGCATGCAGCAGGCTCATACCACTACGAATACCATGCTGCATCTCATCAATCGTGATAGAAACCTGCCAATTGAAATTTTCATTGGTGGTGATTTGATTTGATTCAACAAACGTGAATAATTTTACAATTTTTTTGGGAATATAGTACGGAACACTTCGTGCACGAGTCTCACTCTAGTTCTGGTTTATATAAGTGCAATTGTGCCGAGCATACGCTAGCGAGAAATGCTATCGAGTTAATGATCCAATGTGATCCAGTTCCCTGTTTATTTACATATACTCTCATTGCGTCAGTCATCGAACAATCAACTCGGGCTAACGACCTCCCTGAGCCTTCCATACCCCACAGCCAAGGAACCAAGACCTATGCATACTTTACCAACCCCCCCTGTAATCACCTTTGTTCTAAGGAAAGAAAGCGGGACGGCAGGTCTTCATATAATGGAAGGGGTCCAAGTTTATTGTGTGACCCAGGCACTGATAGGCAAATTGCAGTTTTTTATGCATCAAGGAGAGGCAGAGCCTAGGTCTAATCGAGGCAAGCTAAGTTTCAAAGATGGGGTTGATACCGTGATCATTCGTAATTAGCCTCAGTTGACAGAGGGGTGTTCTTGTACGGAAAAGGTGACCTAAATCTTGTGATATCTATACATACCTCTATAATAAAATTGTAACCAACCTATGTCTGTACATGGGAGATATTTAAGAAAAACATATATAGAGACTCTTTATAGGCCCTATAGAGAACAAAAAGATTGTTTTTAGAATTTTTGTCTGTCTGTCTGTATGTTTGTATGCGCATCACACAAAAACTACCGCACGGATCTGGATGAAATTTGGCACAGCGATGGTCTAGAATAAAAGATAGACTACTTTTGTAAAAATGTACGGTTCCCGAGGGATATAATTTTATGTATTGCAAATACTGTAAAATCTACGCGGACGAAGTCGCGGGCATCATCTAGTCTACAATAAACTTTGTGATATGACATAAAATATGTTGTTAAAATAGCTTATTGTTTAATTATAGGGAACATTAAAATATATCGGTGTATATAATTCGACAGAAATATCTCGACATCTATCCGCCTTATCGACAGAATCCTTAAAGTAACGATATCAATACTCGATATAGAAAACCGATTGAGAATTTTCTGATAACTTCGTATCGAAATAGAATTTTAGAAATACCAAGTGGAACTGTGTAGATGGCACAATCATCGGCAGTTTGTTGCAAATTCGCTTCTATTTCCATACGTATAGAGATCTGTTAAGAATAATTTGATATGCGGTTGACTGTATTGAGAGGTAAGTTAGGAATTATACGAAGGTATTAGTAATATTTCGATATTCTGTTTATTTTAAAGACAAATTTAAAAAGAGAATATCCTATATAAGAACAAAAAAAAATAGTTTTATTTTCTATAAATATTTATAAAATTCGTTCAAAGATAAATTGTCAGTAAAATTTTTCTAATGAATATAAATTAATCAGCAGTATTCTAGTATTCGATATTCTTTCGTAAGTCATCAATCTTTTGGACGACAATATTTAATGTCAAGCTACCTTCTGCTGAAAAATATCCAGTGGCATTCAAATAGCGATAATTTTATTAAATAAATAAAAATAGTTTTATTTTCTATAAATATTTATAAAATTCGTTCAAAGATAAATTGTCAGTAATATTTTTCTAATGAATATAAATTAATCAGCAGTATTCTAGTATTCGATATTCTTTCGTAAGTCATCAATCTTTTGGACGACAATATTTAATGACAAGCTACCTTCTGCTGAAAAATATCCAGTGGCATTCAAATAGCGATAATTGCATGAGAAATCGAGTAGCAATGATCATGATCATGTGACACGTAACTAGATCCCGGCGGGAACTGTAAAGTATAATTTATGATCCCAGTCCGGATCCAACGACGCTTCCGCTCTCCTCAAACATTGTAACGCTATACACGCCACCTTTATTTGATTTATACCATAGAGTTTTTATATTTTTTAAAACGAGCCCTGGGAAACTGGCTGGAAACATGAGTTACAACGTTTCATCGACTGTATTTTTATGATTAATTTACTTTTTTCGTGTAAAATTTAGTGCGTGAGTTTCAGATCCAGTTCATGTCAGATAATGTTTTAATAACATTCTTCTAATTGAGTTTAACTTACATTAACTTATATTCTAATTGATAAAAACTATCATGCTAAAGCTTTGTCTGTCCATTGTACCGTCATTGACTTCATTATATTTTTATTTCTATTACAATTTTTAATCAATAGAAAAACGTTTTGTTTTTCTACAAAAACAAAACTGGCTGGTCATATTAAAAGAAAATAGAAAAAACTGATACATGTATTCAAAATAACATAACATTTTAGGAAATAAATAAATTTCCAGTTAATGTCCTTAAAATATAATTCATCATAAGACACATCATGTAACATGTAAAAAAACCATATCAATGTCTAACACAGTGACCATAAATAATAACAGCAGACAATGGAGTGATGTTTATGGAAATTTTCACATTGGAAGTTTTGTATTAACTGTAGTAATTACGGTGGCACGGTGTGATGGAGACATTCGATGCACATCTGTCGCTTTTTGTCTATGCCTGATGGTTCGAAAAAAGAACGTTTCGATTTAACAGGATGTTGTAATTTTTTTTTTCTTATTTAATTGATTGAAAAGAAATTATGTCTATGTGTAAATTAATAATTAAAAATAATTTAAATATATCGATAAGCTTTCAAAATTTAACGTAGCAAAAATAGAAAAGTTATAACCTAGGAAAGAATTTAAGAAATTTATAAGTACATATGTAGTTTGAATCTATATTAGAAAACAAATGCCATCTTGTTGGATAAGATACTGCTATACAAATATGAAGGTACGATATAATTTTAACTGAGGAGTTTTTAGTTGCAATTATTATTATTATTTTTAAATATATAATTCCTTTCAATCGGGCTGAATGAAGAGTTAGTGATCGTTGTACAATCCATCACTAAAACGTGCATTTATTAATTTTTGACATTAATGTCCGCCATATTGGATCGTGGCAGCTGTTCCCCGAGTTCATTGACCCGCTTTTTATGGCACATCCAGGTAGAAAACTTTATTCTATGGGTCGACCATAGACCTTTCAAAGCGCATGTTATTTTACAAGCTAAAAATATCTTAATCCCTTTTTATAATTTTTTTCTTTATTATTATTCGTGAGTTATGTGTGATGTGAATGTGTAACAAACATACATCCATACATCCTCACAAACTTTCACATTTATAAGTAGGACAGTGCTACTATATTTTATAACAAATACACCTATAGATAAAAATCCAATCCCCAGGCCGTTTTAATCGGAAAAGTATCATTTTTACTCATGGCCCGACCGGGGATAGAACCCGTCCTGATCCAAATCTGCTTCTGAACATCGGTCAAACATGTTCAACAAAGGGCGTCAGTTGCAATACGCGTGTGACACCCTTAAAGTTGCGACGTCCATATGCTGTTTTGACCATTTCCCATCAGGTGGATCGTACGGCTGCTCTCTTGCTTAGTTGTTTAAATGTCTTCATCCCTCAGGGGTAGACAGAGCCAAGATTCATGAAGCTCAAAGACCACGGTTGTCACAATGGTGGACCTATGGATAAAATGGAGGTTCAGATATAATACGGGTTGCTAGCCCGTCTTCACTATATTTTTACAAAAATCTTAAGCATATCCCTTGCAGAAATAAAAAGTTTCATACAAATTTTCACCCTCTAATTTTCCTCCTTAGGAGTGTAATTTCCAAAATTCCTTTCTGATTGCTCACATTATGTACGTTATATAAAGAATCTATATGCAAAATTCAGGCTTCTAGGTTTAGCGGTTTGGGCTTGCGTGTCTCTAAGTACATATATCAGTCACCTTCCTCTTTTATATATGTATACATACTTAATAATAATAAATAAATAATAATAAATATATAGGGACAAATCACACAAATTGAGTTAGCCCCAAACTAAGTTCGAGTCTTGTATTATAGGATACTAACTCAACGATACTATATTTTATGATAAATACATAATATAGATAAACATCTAAGACCCAGGCCAATCAGAAAAAGGGCATTTTCCTTTATGGCCCGACCGGGGATCGAATCCGGGACCTCCTGAGTGTCGGTCAAGTGCGTTAACCGTTACACCACAGAGGTCGTCAAATACTTATGTATTATATGCAAAGCAGCAGCTTAACATGCTCGTTAAGTAAAGACATAATTATGTGTGTAAAAACTCGATCACGTTTAGAAAATCGATTCTGTGACCTTTCAACGACATCTTTCAGCGTAACCTTTTTAGCAGCGCATAGCGTCATAGCAGATGTAGCGGCGCATGCGCAGCTAGGAAGTACCATATGCTAAATAGTCAGCTGCGTTGACTGATTTATAGAATTGTTCCATTATCTGCGATCCGAAAATCGAACTGGATACATTGTCTATGTTCGAAATTTGAAATACGTTGCATCTTTATTTGTGCTAGGATTTAAACCTTCCGTGCAGAACAAGCAATGATCGGGGAATCATATTGTTTACGGAACGTAATTTGATTGTTCATTGAACTATGAAATTGAGTCTCGGGATCATTGTTATGAATTTCATTTCGATTTCTTATAAAATTAATTATTTTAATAAAACTCGTAAACGTATCGCTAAATCCATAAATAAATTAATATCTAACATATAAATTTCAACTTTAAAATAAACATAAATAAATACAAAATAAATAAAATATGACTTTAGTTTTTTCCACATATTTTTATCCTAAACTATAATCATTAATATTAAAATAATTTTAAACGATATTAACAAATCCTTTATTTGTTACAGGTAAGTCCTAAAAAGTCAATTTCAGAAACATCAGACACCAACAGATGGCGACCATCGAGAAGGTAACAAAATAGTGAAAATGCTTTTTCATTATTAGACACCCCTCTTGAGTTTTTAATTAGACAACATAGCAAACTCCAATTTATATTTAAAAACGTATATTTAATATCGGGTCAGAATGCAGTAAGTATTCGAACTTTTTACTTAAGCTTAAATTAAAAGAAAACATCATAAACTTATTTTTTAATTCTTAGGTAACAATTGCGGAATAAACCTATTAACGAAACATAAGAAAAAAACAATTACAGCATATAACTGGCAACTTGAAAAAAAAGTATTACGTCTGTTCTAAGATTTAAAAATGGAAAGCATCAATAGATTGATATTTGAAATGAGAACAGTTCTGATTCGCACACGGTAGGTACCGCAACCTCCATAGCGACTTGAAAGGTTGAATGAGTCATTGCGGGAGGAGGGGAGGGGTGTGGTGCGCGGGAAAACGGTCGAGGGTGAAAATGCGGCGTTGCATTTCCAAGCTCACTTCTACTTAAAGCGCTCTGTTGCCGTTTCTTTAATTATGCTTTCGCCGACTGTGTTTTTTTTTATAATTAAACTTATTTGTGGTTCAAACGACCAGCATTACTATTACTTTGATGATTTTGAATAATAAGATTTACTTTGCTTAAAATTATGATGTAGAATGCCGGAATATCGTCGCTATTAATTATACATATAAAATTCAGTTGTATTAATTAGAATAAATTACAAGTTTAAGGTTTATAAGAGAGGGTAGAGTTCATAGAGAATGGCTCAATAATTAAAACCAAAAAATCATAATCTTTATTTAGAAATTAGACCTCAAAGGCACGTCAGTATTACAAATATATCTCTTTGAAAGGTTCAGATAGTAAATATCATTAAATATGTAATTTTGCATAGAAATACAGATTGAGTTTAATTCCTAGATAGACGGTCTAAATTTATAAATAGGGACAAAGCAAATAATAAATATATGTATTAATTGTACATATATACATAAGTATATTAACTTCAATATTTTGTTTCTATCGAGATTGGTACTTAAATGTCTAATAATTTTTAATGTAATATTTCCAAAAATATTTTCCTAAGTTATTTAATACTAAGATCAAACATTTGCAATCAAAATTCTTAACATCGCCAGGTGGTGTCAAAGTGCATTAAATTAGCGAATCATTCATCAGACATTGTCCCGTCCGAGCTTTGCCGACAGAGCTTTTGTTGCACAACTTGCGCAAACGCGCACAAAAGAAACTTTACCTGATTTTTTGTTTGTTTTGTGCAAACCCCAGACAATACCTTATTCAGTTATCTGAGCTGTCAAATGTCAACAGCATAATCCACGAAGAATTTTCATATTTATTTCTTATGCAATAAAGTTGAATCTCGCTTATTATTTGGTGCAGATGCGTGACCTATCGACGCAGACTTATTGTTATTAAAAGAAATGTCTCGCGCTCCACGCAAGATAAAATCTATAAAATGGCACGACAAAGCAAGATCAAATAGTAAATAACAAAAATAAACTTACCTACTCATTTAAAATATCCAATGGACGCATGAATCTAAATCTTAAACATAATCACGATAACAATCAAAAAATTAACTTCCCGCGGTTGAAGAGAAAAAAAAGGAACGGATTTATCGAAAAAATCGATTAAAAATCTTTATCAGCAATTTGGTCAAGCTTTTAAAATACGACTTAATTTACAAGCATTACAACCTATCGATAAAAACCTGGCGCGTGCATTAAAAAAAATAAAGGACATCCTCGGCGCATGCGCGCAAGAGCAAAAGCAAGATGGCGGGCGTCCGCCTGCCAGCCACTTCCGCGGCCGCATCCGGCCGAAACCCGACTCCTGCGCAGCCTGCGGGCAGCCTTAGCCAATCGATTTGCAGCGTAAACTTTGAAAATCATTCTCATTTATTCCTACGGGCAAAAACCTTTTAACCATAAAATAAAAATATAGCGTTTAAGCGTTAAAGTGTAATAAGTTTGCCACTGGCACGTTTAAACTTGTCTAATTACGAATTGCAGTGTTTCCAAAGTATTATTTATTATATCATTGAAAGTTGCGCGGGATGACATAATTGCACTGCACAGGGAACAGCCGCGTCGTGACGTTCCTAGTACTCGCCCTGAAGATGGCCTTCTGAATAGGTCGAAACGGTCGTCGGCATTACTGACTAAAATTAACGTGAGTTAGCCGTGTGAACACTAATTATTATTTATTAAAAGCTAAATAGGAATCAGAATTATCTTTTCAATTTGTTTTATTAATGTTTTTATTGATTTGGTAATTATAGTACTATTTTATAATTAGGAAAGTAAGATAAGTATATTTAAAATCTAAAAGTAGGTATGTACCTACCTGTCTTCTTTTAAGCTTTAAATAAAAACCTTAAAACATATCGTCGTTGCTGTTTAAATCAAATTCTAATTCTGCGTGAATAAAATTATAATCTGTAAATATTACACGATTTTATTTTAATAGGAGGAATCAAACACGCTAAAAGAAATCGATAATTTTAATCAAAAATTCTAAATTCTGTATTCAGTTTTCAGTCTTGTAAACTACGTTCCAAAACCTTGACATTATCTTAATGGATTCACGTCACAAAGAATTTCGGCAGTTCAGTTCCTTGCCTAGTCAAACGCAAACAATTTATTCGCTCATCGACAATTGTAATAAGGCCTCGCGCGGATTTCTTGGAATATTTTAAAGAAAAACATTGTTTTCCCTCAATCTACATTTTGTGACGCCACAGTTGCATAACAACTCGAGTTCGCTATAAATAATTCCGATATTTTCGCTTCATGAAAGTTAAAAATGGAATTTGGTAGGTACATTTGTCTTCGCATAAAATAAGTTTCAATTTTAAGCCGACGCGCCTCGAATTATAAAACTGTAAATTGCACGAGAAATATTCTACTCGCGTCCCTTTGTGAGTCGATAGTCGTGAGAAAGAGATGGGAATATCTTGCCGAGCTGTTCACACTCACAAGGATGACACTTCCGAGAATCGTCTGTGCTTTTGAAGTATTTGAAAATGCCCCACACACAGTACCGTTAGTTTACTACAAAATACAACTCACTTTTAGACATTTTTTCATTCGGCTCTTTTGTTATTTGCGAACTCCCCCTTGTGCAAAATTTTGAAAAAAATATTCCCGTGTCTATTAGGGTGTCTCTCGGTCAGGAAGCAAAACAAGTACTCAATAAAGATTATCGGTGAATATGAATAGAATTTACTGCAGTTTTTATCTTTTTCTTTTATCACAATTCTTCTATTGTTAAGTAACGATATGGAAATGGAATAAATGAATTATATGTTCGTAGTATAAAATTATGAGAAAAATAAATCTTCGCACCATATTCTTTGTATCAAAAGTTTTTGCTGTAATAATAATATTAATATGAAGTTAATTATTATTAACAACCCGCTACTTCTAAATTAAAAGAAGATGAGTACAGTAAGTTTGTAAAATTACGAAGATTTTCCATTTAATCTGAGAACGTCAATATATTTGTCGATATTTCATAAATATTATCAAGTAAGCAACAGTAAAATATTATTATACCGTTTACGCCACGCGGGCTGCCAACATTACAAAACGAAAAAGTTCGTTTTCGGAACTACCCATGCACCCCCGTTCGTCGACCGGGGCGCGACGCGACGTTGCCAAAACGGAAAGTGAAATTTCGTCACACTCTCCCTCTCGTTCACTCACCAACACACGCCGAATCGTTCACTGGTTCACTCACTGTCGTTGTGTGGGTGTTATTCGGCATTCAGCGTTTGCCTGTGTGCGTTTTGTTTTGATGAATGCTGTTGGTACAGTCGATTGCTTGTCGATGTATTCATTACAGGCTTCTATTCTGCGGTAATAAGGGCGAATTTTCTTTGATTTTGGATTAAGTGGTGTGCTTGTGAAGATATTTTTTGGGGTAGTGTGAGTAGAATTTGTATGAGCTGCAGTATATAATACGAAATACACGGAAGTTCGATCGCCTTGCAGACTCAGACAGTCGTGATCCTGGACAATTAAAGTTGTTAACGTAAAAGAGAATTCTTTTAATAAGTTGTCCTAACGAGCTGGTTTGTTACATTTGTACGGTATTAATTGAATTTTGCTTTGTGCTATTAGTCTGATTGGAAAAAATAATCAGTTTCTTAACGATTTGTACCTTCTTATACTATATTATGTACATAACTTTAGATTCGATTCTGATTTAATAATAATAATTTATTTTGATATTTTTTAAACGCTTGAAGAATAATGAAACAAATAATGATTTGTTACATACTATTTCTTACATAAATACATAAATATTTACTTAAGGCCCACCTTTTTATTTATTACCCTACCCACCAAATGAACAAATTATGATAACCAACCAAAAAGTAGAAAAACCACGTGAGATATATACAATAATCATCTACGATACCTAGTAAAATCATAGTACATAGTGTCAAAAGTGTATTTACATAACAAATATAAGCATGAACACAGGCGTTGACCTTCAAAGTGACGACTGTATAAGCCTACGATGCGAGGCGCGAAAATCCGATAACTTTCGCGTTCCCTCCCCTCCCCTTCCTGCAACCCCTCCCTTTAATGGCATAAAAAATCAATTTCCCGCCCAAATTACGCCAAGTCGACAAATTGCGAACGCGTCTAGTCTATAATCGAGCGTTTTCGACATTTAGAGCTGGGAAAATATATATTTTGGTTATCTCTTAAAAGGTTTTCAGGTTTCGG
>JADGIL010004192.1:1590-17660 GCA_020352625.1 Cactoblastis cactorum | reverse complement strand
ATATGTACTTTATTTTAATAATTCTAATATTCTTCCTTTAGCATTGTAAACTTTAACGGCGTAACTTATATTAACTTATAACTTGTATTAATACAGTATTTTGTAAGCTATGTTCCACAATGACAAATATAAATAAATAAAAATAAACATCCAACACCAAGGCCAATCAGAAAGATACCATTATCCATCATGACCTGATTCGAAACCGAGAACTCTAGGTAGAGAGGGAAGGTCTTTAACATTGCGTCAATGAGGAAACACAGCTTTGTAAGAATTCGTTAATATGTCTATCGCTATTGTTTCTGCTTTGTAATTGTGAAATAATTTAAACATGCTATTAAATTCCTAAGATGTGAGTTATTCTGTAAAATGTACCACACCAATTTTACTGTAAATCGGCACTACTAAGCTTGCTTCGCGTCTGTTAAGGTGTAATAGTAAGACATCATTACACAACGACTTCGATGGACGCAGCGGTGAAGTCTTTGCCCTTATATTGCCCTTATATTAAGAGTTTTCGGGTTCGATGATCATGATGAAAATTATCGTTTTAGTTGTTTAGAACTTAGGGTTTAACTTAATTTGCGTGATATGTTCTTATATATGTATTTATAATTTATTATATAAGTAAATATTCTTGAGTGTATATGACATATTAAATGCTAACATCATCCACGTTTAAGATAAATAGACACATTTAGATAAATTTGGCAGAATTTAAACAAACTAATTGTCCAGTTTTAAAACTGTGCAATTAGTTTGTTTAAGACATAAAATTATGTTAAAATTGCATTAATACAATTTACAGCCAAGGAATAAATCGATGTAACATCATTAAAATGAAACTTGTCACGCTTATTACCCTCAAGTGTAACATAGTGTAACGAGAATTGTAAGTTTATTAAGAAAAGTACAAACCTATTGAGAGCTAGGGTTTGTAAGGTTCAAAACACTTACGTTTGTCGTTACTAATTCTACTCGCGTCCTGCGCTCGTCCGTATAATTAGCCACTTATCGTGTTTGAGTAATAACAATTGATTGGGTTGTAGTTACTTCCTTCTATTAGATGGTAAGTACGTGTTACGAGGTGACCGTTACATAATTAATTTATCTAAATAGCTGGGTAGATTATTGGGAATATAGGCTAAGAGTATAGTCATTATAAACCGTAACGTTGTTAGTTGCACCTATAATCTACATGTATACTTTTACTTAAATGTACCGCCATGCTAATGATATTAATTCATATCAATATGATATTGGAAAAGTCAGTATGTTTATTTGTTTAGCCGACCATAGCACGCGAATTCAGTAGGTGATATTCATCGGCAGTAAACATTTTGCATAGGCAATGTAATGAAGAAGGATATCAATAGAAAAATTACTTTTTTGAACAACTATGTAATCAGTATTTTACCATACCAAATTGATATACTGAGTCTAAAATAGATTAAAATCCGATGTAAAATATGATTATTTATTATTGAAATAAATTCATATATAATTTTAAAAATTACTTTATTGTAATTGTCAGGAACAATTAAAATTCAATTAATATCGAAAATTTAAGAGTTGAATTTATCTCCAGATTGTCAATTGAAAATGAAAATAAAGATCCTACTATGCTCCAATAATATACATACTTAATAACGTTAAAAAGATATTATTGATACAACCGAAAATAAACAATATTTAAGTATATTACTACACTACGTAGACAAAGTATTTTAGGTATGCACATGTACGTACGTGAGTAAAAAAAAGCTTTCAATTCTTGGAAACATGAACAGACATATTATTTTTAATATTTTGTAGCATTCCTTTTCCCATCAGGATCCGTATCCCGACAAAGTTCACCCGCGACGCTCAGTTCCCCGGCGTCCAGTTGCCGGTCACCCATCCCGGACGAGGACGTGGAGGTGGACGTCGAGCAATGCTCGGATGGCGAGCGAGACGCTTCTGACCACGCTGCCCCCTCACCAGCCCCTTCTTCTGGTCCGTATCTATACTATTATTATAAAACGGAATATTTTTTTTCTCGTTTTTGCGACATTACCCAATCAAATCTCGCGTGCTATGTCTCAACAATATAATCAACTAATAAACCAGACTAACGCACCTTTGGTGCAAAAACGCTTATCATTACGACACTATCGTATTCATTCATTGTGAAATAAAAAGTAAATTGGAGCCGTTTGTAATTACAATTATCGGGACAATAAACAGGCTTTCTCATACAAACAATTTGGTTCTCACAAATACAGTAAACATGTGATGGAGTGCGTGTTGAATACAAACCGATGATATCGTTGTAGTTGCCGGCATTTGCAGCTAGTCAACGGGCTTTTAATTATTTTTCTTTGTTACAACTACATATGTAAATATATAATATTTTAGTACTTTATTTTACAATTTATCTATAGGTATATGACATCTATTTGGAAATTCTAACAATTACAAATGTTAACAGAACTGGGTGAACGAGATACGCCTTCTCCTGCGAGATCGATACCTCTGGCCACATCTTGCAACTGCGAAGAGTTACTCTCAGTGGATTGTCAACTAGAAACTAAGGAACTTTGGGACAAATTCCATGACCTTGGCACCGAGATGATCATCACCAAAACTGGGAGGTAAGTCAGTTTAAAATTTTATTATAATAAAAGCCATATTAATCTAGTTAAAAAATTACTGTAAAGACCTTTACTAGTCATTGGGGCAATCCTTTAATGAATCGTTTGGCTCATCAACATAATGCAATCTTTCACTTCTCTCAAATCGCAGTCAAGAACAAATTAATTCACTCCACGATCACCCCAACAAAAGGGTTCAACGGAATGGATTCATCAGGCAAAGTGGCCAATTCCGGAATAATTACTTCGCGAACCCGGTCGTCCTTCAACCCTTTAACGAGATAAATTAAAAGTACATTTTTTCCTAACCGTCGGTGTAATGCCGAGCTATAAATTTACAAAGCCCCAAAGACAACAAGCGTTGGGGGGAGGGGAAGATGTTTTTATAGTCACGCCGAGAGGTTTATCTAAATAATTGCGTAGTCGGTGGCGGCGACCGGAAAATTGGCATCGCGTAGAACGAAACGCGGAACCCCTCCACTGCTCTCCGATCCGCGTACAAGTGCTCCTTTGGGATATCTATTATACAATATTTAGGAGATTTTACAGTCGTTTAGAATTTATGCCATACATATGACTACCTATGTGATGTAACGATTAACGCACTTGATCGATTCTCAGGAAGTCCCGGGTTCGATCTCCGGTCAGGTTATGATGGAAAATGATCTTTTTCTGATTAGCCTGTGTCTTGGATAGTTATCAACATATGTATTTATTATAAAATATAGTATCGTTAAGTTAGTATTCCATAATACAAGTCTCGAACTTAGTTTGGGGCTAATTCAATCTGTGTGATTTGTCTATGACTTCTGCAGGTGTTGCAGTTGTCTATGGGCGGCGCTGATCACTTAACATCACGTGACCCGCCTGCTTGTTTGTCTCGCTCTTACATAAAAAAATGGAAAAGGACGATTTAATTTTAACATTATCAGTTACCATAGATGTATATTTAATGAGGTTTGGGGCAACTGACACCGTTAAGAATTTTTACTCAATCATACAGTTATTATTGTTATCGTCTCCGGTTACGGTAGATAATATACATTAAAACATACTACTTTCTGCCTTTCTATATTATTATTGAAACAATAAAGTCTAAAGGATTAACAAACAAAAGCATATTTATATAACAACCTCCTTATATCAATCAAACAGTAATGACAAATGGGTTGTTGTCGTAGCAAGTGTATAGAATGAGCATAATCTCTGTATTAGCCCGTGTCATATGTTATCTGCGCAGGGAGGCTCCCTCGCAACAAGTGCAGTTAGTCTAAATCACTGTTGTCTATTCTCCCAGAGAGAATTTCAATCTCGGGGGAAGTCCGCTATTGTTTTGTTGTATGTACGGTGACCAACTGTAGTTGATACTTTTAGAATATTGAAGATAAACCTTATTATTTATACTAAATTTCAACAGTTATAATGGGATAATAAAATGTAAAAGTTTGGAAAAATGTCATAAAATATACTTTTTATTTTATTTATTATGCTAAAGCAATTAAAGTTAAAATTTAACTTTTTTATAATTAAAATGTCTAGCTTTAAATAAATAAAAAAAACAAAGAATTATATATTACTTTTCTTAAATAAATTAAAAATGAAATAATTTTATCATTAAGTAGTTTCGCATATTAAATATAAGTATCAACAGCATTATACTCTCAACGTAAAGCCTAAAAGATAAATCAACCCGTCCAATCAAAATGGAATATCGTGGACAAATTTTTACAAGGGAGGGCGATGGAGCGTGTTTTTAAATTGCTCTACCGTGCATACTCTATTAATTTGTATTAGGTCATTTTAGTAACGGTGATAAGAATTTGGAAAACGAATTTATCAACATTCATGTAATATCCTTCAATAAAGTATTAATTATTATTTGAAGCTGCATTGAGAAATATGCAATACTAGTTTTTACTACGTTCGCGTAAACAGAGATTAAAAATAGTCTATGCCATTCTTCAGCCCGTTAACTATCTCCACATAAAAAGTCACAAATCCGTTGCTCAGTTTTGACGTGAAATAAACACACTTTCACATTTATATTATTATAGTTAATAATTGATATGAATAAGTATGAATATTGGTCGAAATAAGAAATTCCACCAATTAGCATGAAATTTGACTCTGTCTACCTCTAAAGAGATAAAGACGTGGTACTGTATCTGTATCAGGGGCAAAGGTATAAAAATGTGAAAATTTGCATCGGGACGAGTGCTAAACTAACAAAGGCAGCCAATAGCCATAAAAAGCGTTACTGCGCTCATTTTTATGACAAACTTAATATGAAAACATAAAGTGAGCCCTTATCTCCGGACATCCCGTAATACGCTTTATCATTTTTTATTACGATGCACAATCCTTTCCTTTTCACGTTCACATGGTTGGACACCGGCTGATACTGTTATCGATACTATCATTTTGGAGTGTAAATCTCTTTAAGAAGTAAATACATCATTAACTTGTCCCAAGAATTTATTAGAAATTTAAATAAAACTTAGGATATTTTCATACTGGCTTTGATATTAATAGAAAATCTTATCTCTATCTTACATCGATACACAACCGAGGTGGGTGAGTCTCGTCACTAAGGTAGTGTTGCGTGGCCTGCGAGAAATGTCGGCTTGTCTCGATTTATTTATTTTTTCATTTTTTCGATTCGTCGTTTTGATTTACAAGCGGCCACTTTACTGCCGAGTGGACTTTGTTAGAGTGAACTAACTGGGGAACGATTTATGTATGACAGAGGCTGGACAAGTCGCTCTTTGGAAATATTTGTTAAGTCATAACATTCCCACTGGTTTAAGCGTAACAATCTACAACGTTTTTGTAATATCCAAGTTGCGGTTTCGTTTATTATGCAAAAAGCATTTTTCGGAAGAAATTATATTATTAACATATTTTTTTATGTTTATTATTATTTTTATGTTTAAAATAATTTTAAATTATTGTATTTCGTAGAAAGCTGCTTAAAATCTTATTCATCATAGAAAATATCTTGGCTTATTATGATGACGAATTCATGTATTGAATGAGATATAATTATATTATCTTTTTTTGAAATATTTTGAAGACAGTTGATAATACGTGCACCATATTAGACGAAAGCGTATGGGAGGCGTCGATGAAAATCTGCAATTTGACCGATATGAGCTTATTTAAAATAAAAATATAATAATAATAGATATTGAGAGGCTCTCGTTTGACAGTTGGGTTAAGGCTAAAGAGATCCAGAAAGTAGCAATTATAATCACAGTCAGAATTATGGGAAGATTCCTCACTTTAGCATCCTGAGCATCGGTAGCTTAGATCTTATCCCCGCTGACGATGGATTTCCTTTTTTTGAAATATTGCATTCAAGAATATAAAAGGAAAAAATAGAACGAATAAATAAAGCTTCATCAATTTCTTTTATATATGGCAATTATGAACTTCCTTTGACTATAAATACTATTTTACTTATAGAGTTTTATTCGTATCTATTACGTTCTTTTTACGCTCTCTCACCTTTTTATACACAATAGTCATAGTACGTTAGTTCTATCCACAATTTATATGATTCTTAAATAAACATTTTAAACGAATCTTCTCAATCCGAAACAACTTAGAGGATACGTTTATTCAAATAAAAAAACGTTAACCTTTAGCACCCTTTGATCAGACTGCATCCTTTGTGCCGCTCCAAAGGTGTTGACCGTTGAAAAAAATACAAAACCGAAGGCATTTAACAAACAATATTTAGTGCCGTTTTGACAGTTATTGTAGCCAATGATTACTGCCGATTATGCTTATAATACTGTTTTTGCTGCAACTCATTCCGTGAATTATATCTTCCATGCTTATTCCTAACAGGTGAGTCGTAAAAACCTATACATTATTTTTTATAGAGGTATGAAATTATGAAAACAAAAATTATGTTTATTAAGCGAATGTAAATCGTAGTATTACGTAGATGCTTATTCAACGGAATGATTAGGTAAGGCTTGAGATATTAAAAGCTAAGTTAATAATAATTAAGAAAATATTTCAGGTTTTTATTACTTATATTTCATTATAATAATATCTTCACTCCTGTAGAAATAACAAATTAATAAAAAAATAATAATATAAACAAGTACTGAGGACTAAATAACAAAGTCAAAAAGTTTTGTAATACTTTATTATACATATATACTTACATAGGTAAAAACGGAAACATAATAAACTTTTATATCACCAAAACTCGTAATTAATTTCAAATGTACTTTATTATAATATTAATCGTCGTAATCTTATCAGTTTTTAATAATTCAAATTACACCTGATATGAACGGTTATTATCGGCATATTTTGGGGAATAAAATGCAATGGAACGATAAAACAAGTGCAAAGTCAGGCGAGCGTCGGCTTAGCTTGCAATCGGGTTTAATAAATCGAGCGGGACTGAGGCGCGGGGGAGGGACTCGACATGTGCATTAAACTTAATTGAAATTTTCGTGGCTACGTGTTATTTCGCGCTAATGCACCTTTCAGCCTGATGTGTCTTGGCCCCCGTCATTAAAATTTGAAGCCTCAAAGGCGCGGTGGCAAAGATCTTGCTTTTGAACCGCAATATCTCGGGTTAGATCCCCGGTCAAGTTGGGAAATTATATTTTTCTTATAGAGCTGGGCTTTCTTTGGATGCTTTTATCTACGTATGTATATATCATAAAGATTGGGATTTGATTTCGTATCCCACAATACAACTTATAGTTGCTAGCTTAATTTCTGTCAGTAGACCCTATATATTTATTTCTTTTCATAAAGAGTTCATCATCAAATCATTGATGAATATATTGCTGTAATCCCTTAGTCAATATGTGCAATTTAACACAATTTACTGTTGTGTGAAAGCGAGTATCGTTTTTGTACTAATAAATCAATGTAAACTGCATGATGCGCAGATCCGTTTATGATGAAATCTAGAGAATATACGTTTTTATATAGATTTTTTTGTGTAATGCTTTGTTGGTCTTACATACATTTTCTAGACGCTTTGATAATTAGAAAGATATGCGTTTATCACACGCATTCCGACATTAGCGTGACAAAAACAGTAAATAAGTTGTAACTCAACATGAAGCGCAACTCTCAGTTTAAGTGTTGTTGCCACATTGCACATTGTTTAAAATATGCCCTTAAATATACTACTTTAACGAGCGACACGTTCAATGCATTTTGCATAATCTATCCTCTAGCATCGGCGTTGCATTAAAAAACAATTTTGCTTCATACAAATTAAGGCGTATCAATCTGCATTATCCTAATTGGTTACCCGAGTCTTATTATAGTGAAGATAATATCTTTTCACCTCATACTTATAGAACTATTCATCTTGGCATTTTATTTTTCAATAGTAACAAGGACCACATTGTAAGGTAATTTTTACGTAATTACTGAAGTCAACAGAATTCGCAGAATGTGAACAATTGGCCTTGTAGTTTTATAATCGAACAAAGTTTTTACTGTAGACCTTTAAATAGCCTTTCTACTTTGCAATTTGTATTTCCGTTTAAATTAATGTTGAGAGCATTAGCTACTGGTTTCTGTAGCTTCAATGGAAGAAAATGAAGTGAGCACACAATAAGGGCGCCCACGCCCGTCGAGATTCGCGCGGCTGTCAGCTACCGTTTGCGTGGAGCCTGACTGCATTCTGCAGCTTATCGAGCTTTCATCTCCATCATGATGATGCCTTACGGTTAATGAACTTAATTTATATAATATTATAACTTACTTTATTTTAACGTTAATAATAGGAACAAAATTTATTCTCAAAATCTCTCTCAAATATAAATTATGGTTTTATTTTTAAATAAAAACAATTTAAGAGTGCATAAGAAAATGAACTACCATGACAGAGAGCCGTCATCAAGAGAGGGTGGTCATTTAACAGACATTAACGCCTAAAACGTAATCACCTACGTTAAATAATTACGAAAAAAGGTGTAAAAGGCTATTGAAAACAGAGAAGAATGATGCGCGTGCGCCGTCCGATGAAAGGTTGGATGTGGCCCGACGCGACGGAGATTGATTACGTAATCATGGACATCGAATGATTTCGGGAATCTCATAGAGAGTAATCATCATTTATCTCATGGCTCGTTGGCGTTATATTGAACTCATATTCTGATGTCAGATTTTGACTGCACACAGTAAACTAATTTTATACATCACTAGATAAGAAATGATTTAGAAAGCGCGTGATCCTCCACCCGGAAGCTTCTCAATAGAGGAGTAATGCTGCAGCTAGTTTGATTCAGTCATTGGTGTTTAGTTTTGGCCGGTAACAATGCGGTGGATCTGGCAGGCTGTCGACGCACAATTAGCTCTCCATTGTGCCGCGGGTATTGTGCGGCATGCGCGGGCGCTGAACGCCGCCGTGTTGGTTTTACTCCTACGCCTATTGTGATCACCATAACCGCACTCTTTGCCATTCCACTCCTCACACACTCTCATTTAAGATATTATCGCGGCTATTATCAACTGAATCCCCATGTTTAAATAGATAATGATTTAATATCTCTTATATGTACTCATAGCCGGTTCATTATGATTGATTGCCTTAATTCAACGTCATCGTTACGCTAGGAGCAGTTTCTGGGATGATCAATGGCCAGATTATTGAATGAGACTTTGAATACCCGCGTCTTTGTTAATTATATTTGACTAAGAAATTGATACATAATTTCACTTGCGGTTAGATATACTACATAAAGCACCCAATTAATGGTAGTAGATAAGTTTGTTTGTTCATTTCTCTAAACAATGTGTGTTAATGCGGAATTCTTTGAGGCCACCGGCGTTGGTGGGTCATGGAAGTCACAGGTTTGTCCAACGGAGCGCGTGCCTGTGGCGTACAATACTCGCGTAATGAAGTGGGCCGCGAGGGGGCGGCATTATGTGTCCAAACGAGCCATTGTAGGACCCGCGACGGAACGCGACCCCCGACCCCCGCTCGTTGCCGGCTGACGTCCACCAACTTACCGATGTTGTTTCGGACAACGTTAGCCTTGTTAGCCATGTCAATCTTTGCAGACGAGTTGCTTACACGATCTTTTATAAACTTGTAAAACATATCGTCAAGTTATTCCGAAATTTCATTTCACAATTTAAAATAAAATTAACAATTAATCTATAGTCGGAGTAACAAAATTTAAACTAAACTAATATCGTTAATAACTTTGTTAATACTGAGACATTCCTTCATCCGCCTACTTTTAACAGTACTTTTAGTAAAGCTGTTTATTAAATATGTATTGAATATTAAGTATCTAGGTAGGTTCATTTCAATATCTAGGTTGTTTTGTAATTTTGTTCTCCGAATGAATGTATATTGTAGTAATGGAAGCAAACACGCTTTAACTAAGTGAAGTGGCATATGCAAGTCTGCTAATTAGGGTTGGGTCGTTAACACCTCTACATGGACAGTTGCGGCTGCACGCGGAAGCAATTTGACAGTTGTACCATGAACATTTTTATTTCCTACCGCTTCAGAGCAATTCCTTAAAAAAATCTCTCCCGTCACTTTCACTTTATATCACAAAGTAAAGGATAAAAACTAGAATCGTCATGTGGTGTCACTTTTTACAAGTAGAGCGTAAAATTTTCACAGCTACCCCTCGTAGGGAATAAATTATTTTTATGACGATTCCGGGTGGCCCGCTAGCCTGTAACAAAAACGTAATCGTAACTCTCATGTCGCGGAAGTAAGGGTTGGTTAAACCATGTTTGCCTCTGCTGACGGTTAAGCAGATGTAACTTAAATAATGGCTTCTTTTTACATCGTATTTCTCAAATTATATATTTCATATCTTATGTTATTACATGGGCAATATTTGGGCGGACAATATTCTAAGAAAAGAGTAATTATCTACAAGGTATTCAGAATGCTGCGTTTTCTATCTATAAGTTTGATTTTCATTTTATATTAATATGCTCGTTATAACAACATGAAAAATAACATTTATAGAAATTCAAAAAAATGACAAAGTTAATGATAGAACAAGTTTTTAAGCAAAAAACTTGTTTTCCTTCAGGCGTCAGTTGAGTGCACCCTAACATAACGTTCCCCCACAGTGGAAATACTCGTAATAAAGGCCCGCACTCTTCTATAAGTTTTTGTACAAATGATCTTTAATACGTCCAAATTATATTCGTCGTAGCAGTCGGCGATGAAGTCATTATTTTCCATTTCCGCGCCGGCGTTAAGTCGATAACTCGAAAATGACTGCCATTCGTATCAACGAGCCTACAATCCGCTGCACGTAATCATTACCGAATCACCACCCGAAGTTTCTTTCACCTTATTTGACTAGCAATTTGATCTTTATAATCAGTTTTATGAGTGAAAACTTATATAAGTAGGTGAATAGTTACCCTTCTAGACTAAAATATTGAAGTCAATAAAATGTTAAGTTTGCAATAATTTTAATATTAAAGTACTAAATTCCTAATGATATACACTTAATGTAAAATCGCAGAATGTAAATGAGTAAGTTAATATGGTAAATTAAATTAAACAAAAACTTCACTAAGTCATTCTTAAACAAATTAGATAGTTCAATAGGGTTACGGGAGGATTGTGTCGATCGCATGGTATCATTACGTAGCGTATCGGTGACGTCACGCAAGTCGGTCGTCAACGCGTCGTGACGTACGTGTATTGTCTGTGTACGGCGCTGCCGCTGGCGCGACACCGGGACAATCTCGCGCGACAAATTGCACGCGTTAATGTCGGATTAACATGTTAGTTGGCTATTTCTTTTTTATGCCACTAAATGGCTTTATTTTCGGGATAACAGACTTTGCGTGACAAATAATATGCTAAGCTATTTAAATGCTAGTTAGTCGAGTTTCCTGCTTTGGGAAGAAGATAAGGTTTCAATGAACTTATTTCCTTACTTGAGGGTATGTTTCGGGATGTATTTACGGAAAGTAAGGTTGGCGAAACTATATTGAAACTTTGAAATCTGAATTCTAATATAACTCGTGAAAGTGCATTTAATTAAAATTTAAGGAGACTTTTTTCTTTATATTAAACATCCGCAATAAAAAGACATTTGCAACTTCATGTAAAAAATAATACAATATAGGTTGTCTTAACATTATAACCCAATTTGTATGCGGACAAGGGAATGTAGCCAGCGCATGATAGATATAAACATATGACGTGAAAGTTCACGTCGACCCCTGTTTCCCGAGCGGCACGATATGACGGTGGCGGGAGCGAGCGGGAAGGCGGACGTACGGCCGCGGCGGTTTCGTACATCGCCACCCGTCCGCGCCCGTAAGCTCGTAATTTGCCTTTCTATTAGAGCGAGGGCGTGAAAAAAGGAAAGCGTTTACGGCGTGTTTAATGGGAGTGAGAGGGAAGAAATATGACCGCCCGCCGGGAGAAGGGAAAATTTTGGTTTTCAGAGAGTTTTTGCGGAGATGTGCATCGGCTCGTAGAGTGCGAAGGGGACGGCGATGTTTGCGGTGCCGCTCCCTCGAATAATTAGCGGAAGTCGTGGCTTAGTTTTCCCCCGAACGGGAGGGCTGCGGGAAGGGAGTTCCTCTATTTGTCGTTTAAGAGTTAATCGGACGAGCGATTCGTCACCCTCGGGAGAGCACGCCGCCGGCGATATTATATCTTTATTATGAGTCTGTTGTACGGAACCCGACATCCGCCCTGGGCGATTAACTAAATCGTGATTATTGATAACTTTGTTTGATAACAGCCACCGCTGAATGCAATAAAATATACCGCTTAAGGGTCGTTACGATGCTAAACGGTGAATGCGAATTTAAACGACAGTTTTTTAATAATAATTTTATTTGAATAATAAATAATATTGGCGTATTGCATAATTATTTGTATATAAATTGACGAATATGGTAGGATAATAATGAGATGTGTATCCTGACTTGATTGTCAATTAAACGTAATTGCAGTGTACTACTGGGTGCACGACACACGATCGCGACGACTTTCTGTTTTGATACCCTTTTACGACACAAAATTATACTACGCAATGAAAAACCGTATTTTTCACATATAAAGACACATATAAGTATACAAATAAAAGTCATGTACGAGACAACTTTGGAATCTCATACATATATTGTGCAACTGTCGCTATACTTTGGTATTTTGGTAGCTAATTTTACGTACTCGTATAGTTAAATAAAACTAAAATATGCTAAGTGCATATTTCTATAAATAATCTATTTAAAATCTGAAAATTATTTATGGCGACGAAATTCCAGTATCGCAAATTCATCACACCGTATGTACGTACATAATTTTTGGTATGAATAATGGTTTTTCCCGCCAATATTGATAAAGAGTGTCGAGTTTTAATAGTATAGCAATTAACTCTTAATATCATAGGATTCGCAAGATTTATTTCTGTGCCAAATGATTCTCTATTTGGCCAGGTATAGGCAGAAATCGTTTCTTGGGAGCCAATCAACAACCAATGAGTGATGGCGGTAATTAAAACGTATCGCCTTACCGATAAGCCAATTAATCGCAATATGCGCTCAGTGCATACCCCGAGGTAAATCATGGGGAATTTAATCAAACTTTGGTTCGTTTTAAGTAAATAACAAAATATGTCACAATCATTTAAGTATTATTTACAGAATAGACACTATAATTTTTTTATACATAATACATACATACATATGAATTGATCGACTGATTGTCATGTGATTGAATAACTAACACAGTTACCTAATGCCGCTATAACAACATATACTAGAAAAAGAAAAAAAATCAGTATTTAAGGTTTCCATAACTAAATTTTTTTGTTTTTTTTTATTGATTCGTATGGAACTCATCGTATATTATATAATAAAATTTACTATAAGTATATGGATTATAAAATAGGAGGATTGTGTGTGGTATCCAAAAAGTCTATAAACCTGACCATATACATGTTATCATAGAGTTGCGCAACGGGAGGTTAGTTTCTTAGAAGGTGCTACAAAGTGAGGTGCGAAACCATTAATTTATAGCACAATGCCATTGTCATGGCTGATGAAAAGATCGTGTCAATGAGTAAACACAATAACTGTTTTAAGTATATTTATTTTTGTAGCAATCTATCTTTGCATATTTACTCCATTTTAAATTTTAGCGATCTCCAGTAGATGTCAAAATTTGTTACGAAACCAGTCAGTTTTACTATCAAGAGATGGGAAATACGATATCGGAACCTTTAAGAAAAGAGCGTATAAATCCCTTAAAGGCTGGCAACGCTTCTGTGACCCCCGGGTGTTGTAGGTGTCTATAGGCGGCGATGATCACATAACATCACGTGAGCCGCCTGCTCGTTTGCCTCTCTCTTTCATAAAAAAATCAATTTATGAATATCGTGAATTGTTAGAATTGTCTATGTGATTTCGTTTTTTGTTCGTGGTCTAATGTAAGAACTCGATGATAGGTAAATTAATAGAGTCATTACAAACGATAATATAAATAGATCAATAGAAACTGATTAGGTCATAATCAAACTTGATTTCATGTAAGCTACAAATCATATCAAGAAAATCTATTTAACATACATGATCACGCCTTTTTTCCATAGGGGCTGGCAGAGACTATATTCTTCCACTTACTACGGTCCTGATATACTTCTCTAATCAATCGATTTAAACGTTCATATTAAAATAAAAATTGCAATGAAAAGATGTACAGAACCATCAGCTGTGAGACCTGTTTCGCCAAGTGTGGGTGGTATTGGCCACAAAGGTGTTTGGTTGGCATTCGTTCCGGGGCGCCGCCGCCGCCCGTGATTGATGACCCTGCGATCCTCTAAGAAACCTCTTTTTGATACCTAAATTTACGATTAATATTTACAATATTATTATTTAAAGTAATTTTTGACTATAATAATACCTATAATTAATGGTTTTCTTACAATTATTTGATCTACTTAATTCAACCGATCTATCAAAAATTGAACAGTTTAGGCGGATTAAGACGACGCCTATATTTTAGATATACAGGGTTTTCAATATAACTCAAAACAAAAAATTTAAGTTTAAAATTTAGTCGTTAGTAGAGAATTTTTATGAGTGATATACAAAACGATATTTCTCTTTCAAGACTACCAAGGAAGGTGTCAAGTGAAAACAATATTTACCGAGCACACGCAGCGTTACGAGCGCCTACAACGTAAATAATGGATCGCCATGGCTTGCAACGTAGGTAACATAATATGCGGTTCGATGTTCGACGCGATAGCGCCACGAAATATTCATAATCTTTCGAGGGTCCCGTAAATAAAAATTATTTCATATCGAGACAGGTGGCGCGTTGGGTTACGTGCCTCGCCGCGCGGCCCTCATTAGCATTCGTGGACGAATTCGATCAGCCAACGATCCGCAGCCTACAGGTGCTACTCGTCACCATTAAACATCCCATTTGAGGACTTTATCCTGACGTTATCTCTCTGTTTGTAGCTATTAAGACAACTAAACATATGTAATATCGGGTATTTAAGTCACTAAAAATACAAACAAGAAATTTTGCTATTATCTATGCCCTTCTCTTCGTGAACAAACAAACACCGTTTTAATTTCATTAACCGACTTCAAAAAGGAGGTGGTTCTCAATTCGGATAGTTTTTTTTTTTTTATGTATGTACATCGATTACGCCGACGTTTCTGGTCCGATTTACGTAATTCTTTTTTTATTCGACGCAGAAGGTTTGCCATTGGGNNTTTTTGAAGTCGGTTAAAAAACGCACATTTTTAAACAGTGTGTAATAAATTATATATGTAGCTACGTTTGTTAACTATGTATCTGCGTGTTTATACCTATATATACCAATAAACATTAATTCATTTTGATGTCCATAACAGAATCGCTAGCGCTCATTGCAAATATGTTAAAAAAAAAATACATTTATACGGTATAAGTTTTAATATTGTCTTTGACTAGTGACCAACACCCACAGTGCTCGCCTTTTATATAAAAACCTAAGGAATGATGGGAATTGCGGGATAATAGGTAACCTACAGCCTATAAACTATCTATCACAGAAATAATTATTCAAATCGGACTCTTTTTTAACCGACTTCAAAAAGGAGGTGGTTCTCAATTCGGATAGTTTTTTTTTTTATATATGTACATCGATTACGCCGACGTTTCTGGTCCGATTTACGTAATTCTTTTTTTATTCGACGCAGAAGGTTTGCCATTGGGTCCCATATAAATTTTATCCATTTTGGCCTAGTAGTTTTGATTTTAGAAGCAGTTTTGATAAAATTTTATATACCTCGACTTTTTTTTAGGATGATGTAATATTACTAGCTTTGCGAATTGACGAGCTCTGTTAAGACGATGAATTTTTGAAGTCGGTGCCTTTGTAATGCTGTAAATCTAGTAAAATGGAGTAATTATACTTTAATCGTTATTACTAGATGGCG